>OOFB01031756.1:0-12943 GCA_900323305.1 Trachyrincus murrayi | reverse complement strand
AGAGAGACAGAGAGAGAGAGAGAGGGGGGGATATAGAGAGAGAGAGACAGAGAGAGAGAGAGAGAGAGAGTGACTGGAAACAAGTTAATTGCGCCAGCGGTTTTTCAGCATGATACTCCGTCGCCTTCCTCTGGAGACATCATAGATGTCAATGAGAATTGAGCTGCCAGCGATTACATGCGTGTCGTTGTTAAGAACATGGCAATGCGGCAGATGTTGCCTGACAGCTACTGGCAATACGTCACACTTGGATGGTATTCCAGGTGTGGCGTAGTTAATAGCCAATCCTCTGTCTTGGCATGGCGTTGTTCAGACATCCAGCTCCTTGGATGAGGGTACGGTGGATCAGCCACAATTCAAAATGAATTCATGAATGAATGAGTAAATGTGTCGAATACATTAAGAATAATTTAATACGTTAATAATCATAAATGTCATGTCAATGTCAAAAGTAAATGCGAATAGAGGGATTTTTCTCTGGAGCAGATATTTCTTAATTGAATGCACATTTATTTATTTATAGTTATGTTGGTTTTGGTCAGTAGCTCTGTAGCAATAACCAGCACGGTAAGAAAAATACAGATGGCGTGTGTAGTACTGTGCAACACAACATGGCTGCTCACCATTGGTTGGTTTTTAGTTTTGTTTCTCATGTAAGGTCACATGGTGTCCTAATAAATGAAGATGTTAAGTGTGGTTATATCCAGTAGCATGTATGCTCATTGGAGACTCAATGATGGCCTACATGTCAGATGCAGTGACAAATTATAGGCTTCCAGACATGCAGAGTGTGTGTGTGTGTGTGTGTGTGTGTGTGTGTGTGTGTGTGTAGGTGAGGGTGTGGAGGGGGGGGGTGAATGGATGTGTAGTTTGGTTATGTGCTTTAAATGTGTGTGTGCATGCGTGTGTGAGTGTGTGTGAATGGATGTGTAGTTTGGTTGTGTGCTTTAAATGTGTGTGTGCATGCGTGTGTGAGTGTGTGTGTGTGTGTGTGTGTACCAGTATGTGTTTGTCCTTGTTCAGCAGACTGACAACACTGTTGCCATGCTCCTGCAGATTGAGGTTTCAAGGCAGTGTTTTCAGGCACCGCTGGAGCCCAGGGCCGGCCTCTCACGGTGTGAGGGGACAGACTGTCACGGTGTGAGGGGACAGACTCTCACGGTGTGAGGGGACAGACTCACAATGTGAGGGGACAGACTCTCACGGTGTGAGGGGACAGACTGTCACAGTGTGAGGGGACAGACTCTCACAGGGGACAGACTCTCACGGTGTGAGGGGACAGACTGTCACGGTGTGAGGGGACAGACTGTGTTCCACAACACTGACTTGTCTTTATATCTCGTATTGTGATCCCTCACTCCCACCGTCTTATCTGCACTTTACTTTAAGTTCACTTTCTGGATCTTTTTCTTTCCCCTTTCTTGAAGCTCAGGTTTATTCTTAGCTGGTCGCTGGGAGAATGACATCACATTACGTTTGTTGTTGTTGCTGTTCGTTTTCAGATTGATAAAGATTTAACAAAGGGAAACCAGAAGTAAGAAAGAACAAACATTGATTGCTTAACGTCATGGGATGTTTTGCGGATCAATTCGAATGGTATTGGCTCGTCTCATTTTAATCTGATTGGTAACATATTTCTGATTCTTATCATGTGAATCCAGATAATATAAATGTGTCCTTTTTATGTTAATAAAAGAACAGCGTGACAAAGTAGTTAATTAGTTAATCTCAAGAAATTAGTTCTAGATTTGAGCTCTTTCCACTAAGTGCACGGTGCCTTTCTCGTTCTCTTCACACATGCGTATTTAAAAACGTTCCATGCGCAGATCTAAAATGCAAATGTATTCCTTGACATTACACGTATGAGCATACATTATTCATATGACATTATTCATATGCTCCTCGTAACTTGTAACATGAGATAACATTATCCTCTTTCCCGTTTCCGGTTTACATTATTCTTCCCAGGATTTTCACTGAGATCTCTGAGCTACAACATCTTGAGTGATCATTAATAAGTGAGCGTTATGAAAAACATCAGAGCATGGTTTCTGTACTGTGTAGACTTTAGATTTCTGAAATCTGGAATTATTCAAGCGTAGTCTGAAACCAGCAGCAGAAAGCACAACCACGGCTTGGTTCAGTAGACACAGACAAGGCGAGTGGTCGCCTCTTGTTCAGACACAAAAAATACATAATACAAAACAATTACGATTATCGCCTGAAGTTAAGATGGAGGACAGCACATCACCCTTTACACCGGGAGGAAGGAAGACTTAGTATTAACAGGGCTCTGAAATGACTCCTGAGAAGTGACTTCCTGGAGTCTATATAGCAACTGAACTTCTCCCTTCAGGCTGGAAACTGTTTCCACCGCTACCTTTAGTTTTACTCCAGTACACACACCCCTAGGCACGTCAGCTCGGTGAGGAGTGTAGGAATTTCCGACGTACAAAAGGGATTTGGACTGGGTATCACTGATGATGAAGATGAGTTGCTTGGCACACCATCACCTGAAGTGGACTAGCTGTCGTCGTGATTCTGGGAACCGGGAGAGAAAACGGACGGCTACCACATTCACTTTCGCTTGCCAGCTTCTTTGCTTCACACTCAGATCAAAGATCTGCAAGACAAGGCCGGAAACAGATGTTAAATGAGGCGATAACAAGATCCCAACGTTCATTTGTCTTTTGAGAAGAGAAGGGAGCCAGAGAGTTGTTGGCGTGAAAATGTTTTTTTTTAAATGTATAAGCCAAATCATAATTATTCCAAACATTATGTTTATCAGTCCGGTCCTAAATGTCTTACGGTATTGATATGTATATGAGACATTACGATATCAATATAAATGCGTAGAAAGATATTTGTTGATGGTTGCTTTACAATTGGTCAGGAGAAAGAAATGTATAATTAAATTTTGTTTAGAGTTATATAAATTATAGATTATATAGATATTATAGACTATATATTTAATCACTAATGGCTTTGTGTATCAAAATTGAGAAAGCGCTACATAAATCTACAGATTCATACATTCTAACATTTTATATAGTATTTCTCTTTAGTGAATAAAATAAGATTATATTTTGAATCAATCTATTTTGGTATACGATAATTAGAATAGGAAATATCTACAGTTACGGTATTAGTGGCTATCAGGTTACTCACAGCTTCCCAGACATATCACCAGCACATTAACATGCTCTGTCCTAATTAAAAGCGGTTGAGTGTCTAAATACTCTGAAATGAAGCGTCTCCTAAGCAAGGAAGAGGAAATAGGTTGATATGAAGAGGGCAGGTTTATCAGTTTCACTGCATATTCCCTTCTGGATTCAGCCGTCGCTTCTGCTAAAGCCTTAGTCTAACAGTTTGTATTGTTCAACACTATATATAGACATAAAACCATATTTCACAGAGGTTAAAAGTTTCATACTTGAGGCATATTAGAATAATGTAGTCATGCAGGAAATACATTCATGTTTATCCTTTTAACAATTGAATTAACTATACACCGTTATGATCCGACCATGCTGTTCTGAATACAGCATTCGGGCTGATATTAGAGATTATATCTTTGTAACGGGACCATCCTCAAATTAGACAGGAAATCATTTGTTTTGTAATATTTAAGCAGGAAATTATGAAAAGCAAAGTAGCATATTAGGTCTGATATTACACTAATGTCAATATTGTTCTATTGTCAATCTTTACAGTTAATTATTTTGAAACATAAACCAAAAATGTATTCCATTATAGAAATGTGATTATGTAATAATGACAAATTTTGCAGTATTACCTCATCGTTGTAATATTTGAATGTAATTGTGGGATTGTGAATGTAGTCGTATGTGTAGTTGTGTAACCACCACAACATATTTTTAACATTTTACAACCATAACTTAGAACTAAGCAAACACCCACAGATGAACAAAGCATTTACTGAAATATAACAGCAATAATAGTAGTTATAAGTAGGTAGTGTATAGATACAAATAGTTCTGACCTGTGGGAGTTCAATGTCTTGTTTGTTCTAACTCCAATGATTTAGCCCCAAGACAAATGTCCCTGTCCTCTCTCTCTCTCTCTGTCTCTGTCTTCCTCTCTCTCTCTCTCTCTCTCTCTCTCTCTCTCTTCTCTCCCTCTCTCTCTCTCTCTCTCTCTCTCTCTCTCTCTCTCTCTCTGTCTTCCTCTCTCTCTCTTTCTGTCTGTCTCTCACTCTATCTCCATTACTCTGTATTACCCTGCTATTAACTCCTCACTCTCTCTTTTCTTTCAATTCCTCCCTTTTCCTTTACCCCCCCCCCCCCACCCCCCATCCCCCCCCCCCCCCCCTCACCTTTCACTCTGTCCTCTCTCTCTCTCTCTCTCTCACTCTCTCTCGCTCCCTCGCTCTCTCTGAATCCCATTGGGTGAGGAAGTGGACGTAGGGCCACCACGTCAGGGGAAGGAGATTAAATGAAAGTGTCACGGTGACACATGGCTCTGATAATAGGACAATAGAGCCACTTTCAATTATGGGCCTCTCTCCGGGGACAACTGCTAGGAATAAATTGCAACCAGTTAGGGTTTTCGTTTTTTCTTCCCCTCGCTGTCTGTTTATTCATTTTGACATTTGAATCCGTCTTCTTTAACCTCCCAGGACCTAAATCCAATAGCTTTAACCTGCCTCCATTGAGGCCTGCACGGGCTCAGCCAGCACACCTGAGTGCTGCATTTCTTTAACGTCGAATTACTGTTGACAAAAGCTGTCGGGGGGGGGATGGCATTTGGGATTTAATGCTTGCGATAATGTTTCTATGTTTTGAAGGAAACTGTGAAAGGGTATCAAAGTAATTAATTTGTACTGGGTCAATGATAGGAATAGATAAGACACGCACACACATCACCAACGCGTGTCTTATCTAGCTTTTCTTTGTACGTGCCGTCGGACTCTTTGATATATCATCGCAGCCTTGCGTGAAAGAGGAAGTGGATTTCAACTTCAAAATGTTATTCCTTCCCCTGAGGTCGATAGTAAATTACAGATGATGGGAACAAGGTGCCTGTGACAACATAATGCTACTGAAATACTAAGTTTGGTTTATTCAGATAGGGCACCTTTTGGATGCTCCACATTATAGTGGTCCTCTTATATTACATTATTTGATGATTTGTAAGTTTACATTTTTCACTTTTTACCAGTTTAATTTCTGGTCCATGGTTTCTTATGTATGGGGCTCTTATGGGGCCAACCATGCTAAGACATGCATGCAGTCATGCTACTGTAGGATGCTTGGATCAAAGCATCCACCGAGTAGCCTATATCAAAGGATCGTGGCTAGGGTGGGGGTATCGACTCCCAGCTGAAATGTTCTGGGTTCCATCACCAATGTCGGCTGATTATGTCGGCTGATTACCCGCAAGCAGCCTTGATATGAGCAATGGACGCCGAGATGGATGAAAGCCTCTCCTAAATATATGAAACATGTAGATGACCTCCAAAGACATACAAGACATATATATAGACATTAGTGTCAATACTCTCAGATCGAATTTTTAAAATACAGTGACTGACTGTTTCACCGTCTCTGCTAGCAGACTGACTGTCACCGTCTCGGCTAGCAGCACCAACATCGTCCCGGGGAGAAGCTATCCTCCCAGGGGTCATCCTTACTTTGTCACTTCCTGTGAGTCCCCCCAGCGGGGGTGGGGGGGGTGGGGTTGCACGTGGTCACCTTGGTGACATCGAACCCTGTTGACAGATAACAATCCAGCCGCGGGGTGGCCAGTACTTCCATGGGCCTTTTGTAGCTAATAGAATTAGAGCTCTGGCAGTAAGAGTGATACACAGAGAGAGAGAGAGAGAGAGAGAGAGAGAGAGAGAGAGAGAGAGAGAGAGAGAGAGAGAGAGAGAGAGAGAGAGGGAGGGAGAGAGAGAGAGATAGAGAGGGAGAGAGAGAGAGGGAGAGAGAAAGACAGAGATACAGAGATAGAGATACAGAGAGATAGAAAGAGAGAGATAGAGAGAGAGAGGCATCGTGATACACAGAGACAGTGGACATGGTGGTTTGCTGTCTGTGGCTTCTGATGTCTGGGAGAGGAACGGCTGCCTGTGCTGAGGAGGACCAGGGTCTGGGGGCTGCATGGCCGTGTGTCTCTGGCGCTCAGGGACAGCAGTCAACTGCTCCGCTGACAGGGAGACGCGAAGTGAGGCGAAGAATGAAAGTGTCTTTGGATATTGTCTTCATTGTTGAGCTCCATCTTTTCCCCCTTCAACGTCTTGCTGTCGGTTAGGCAAACAGCAGCTGTGATGGTTGACAATAAGAGGTTGTCATCCTGAAGAGATTTTCTTTCTTTCTTTTTTTTTACTTCCTTTCAAAAATGTTTATAGACTTTCCACATTACTTTTAATTGTCTGCTTGAAGTATATTCAGATGTTGTGTGATTCTGTGTGAATTCCACACAGCCTTGTAGATATAGTGTCTGTTCTCTTGCCTCTCAGACTCTGAGTTTCTTTACTATCTACAAATTGCCGTCTCAGTATTTATAGCATTTAGTAGTTCTCTCAGAGTGCAGATGAAAAACTAAAATGTCCACCACAACACTCAGAAGCTGCTATTGAAGATGCCAACTGAAAGCACGCAAGGTAATAATTGACTTCCCACATCCCAGACCTTTAGAAACCACTACCATATTGTTTGTCTGTTTATTTGAAGAGGAGTTTGATTGACTTTCTTTTAGTGCAATAAAAAACAAAATCCAGACACCCTCTGGCTGTGAATTCCCTTCCTCTTCCATCCTCCTCCTCGCCTCAACGCCTCGGACAGCACTAATGTGATGTTGGCCAAAAAATAAACATTTTCATGGGCCCAAAACACCCCTCTCTGTGCCCGAGAATGTGGGTCATGTCATCGGGTTGAAGGCAGCGCTCTCTGCATGACAGCGGACCGCTCCGAGCTGTAGCTAATGGTCATCCTGGGCATAATCTGTCATCTTTATTTGCCCAGCCAGCCTCTGGCTTCATCTGCGTTGACGTGCAGATTAGCATCTGTCCTGGCGAGAACGTCACTGTGGAGTGTGTGTTGTTGCTGGCTGGTTTAAGCAGCCTCACCTGGTCAAAGTCAGACTGGTTAGACTCTGGGGGCTGAGGCTGCACACCTGTGGGGCATTGGCCAATCAAGGCCCACAGGTTAAACCAGCCACCACACACACACTCAGGAGGAGCGCTAGCATGTACCACCTGCTCTGCCTGTTCAAACTACCTCAAACTTTACAATAAACCGGTTCAATCATCTCCCTGTCCTGCTGTTGGAGAAGCCCTGGGAAGCCCTGGTAGATGGCATGTGGCAGGGGGAAGCAGTTGATACGCGGTATATAACCCACTCAGCGGGCGTCCTTTCCCTGTTCATTCTGTGTTCTCACACTTTGTTCAGTGTCAATGTGAAGTTGTAGACCTGCACTGTGTGGAAAATCCTCCATTCTCTTTGAAAAACAAAACCAGTATTTGAAGAAGAAAAGAGTAAAGATGTCGTCGTGAATGTGAGTGTGAATAACCAAACAAGTGAATACAATCTTTTTCCTGAATCCAATTCATAATGCATAATTTCATACTATCTTTTTTGCTCAGGCGTCACATATGTATTATTATATAAGCAATCCCATAATAATAAAAAATGCTTTTATATGCATAAGCCCTTGAAGGCGTTTTTTCTTCTTTGGTTGAAAACACTTTCATTAAAGTGGTGCCACTGTGATTGTGCAGGAACTGTTTGGGCTGTGAGCTGAAGACGTGGCTAACAGATCACACCAACCTCTCTCTCCCGTACGGCTGACCTGCCTCCTGGCTATATTTAAACACAGAGCTCAGAGAGTTACGGTTCCCAGGAAAACTTTTTATCATCAGCTTTGTCCATTTGTCAGACTTAATTCAGGCTCGCCGTAGATCTACATTATATTGTATGTTTACAGTATCACCACGGCAAACAAGGACACCGCTGATAAAACAAACCTGGTCACAGCGTGTTGAAACTCCTGTTTCTCCTACATCCGCTTGTGTTGAACCTATCCTGGTTAAGTGTGAGGAGAATCCAATTAAATTAGGGCGTGTTTATTATTGACCTGAAACAGGACGTTGGCTCAAAGTAAACGTTTTAAAAGAGCCATCGATTTTTCTTTTTCTTTTTTTTCCTTTTTAGTCTTTAGTCTTTTTTTTTTAATTATTATATATTTTTATTGTCAAGAAAGGCAGCACAAAATAAAATAAAGTAATAAAATAATAATACGAGAAAAAGAGAAACAAGAGGTAATAATCTACATACATAAGAGTACCTCTCTCCACTACACATTTACATCATGGATTTGACCTTTTCAAGACACATAGCTGACGAGGTGGACACTTACAACAAAGCAAAGCGCAACACCCATAGGGTGACAAAACCCACATTGTTTGCACCTTTTGATGTAGAAATATCATCCATATAAGTTTGCAACTTGAGGGGATGGTCGGTTCTAAGCGATCTGAAATCGGAAACGTCCAGAAGTTAGTTTGTTTTGCCTGAGACCAGAAGATGTGAGTGAGGCTGACGGGTGAAAGGCCGTGATCTCACCTAGCGTCCACACGTGACCTCAGCTAATGTAGATTTACTGGAGAACTTTATATTGAATAAGTCCTAATAGGAAGTGTACCAGTAATGTCCTAATGTTATACCCAGCTCCGCCTCTATTGTTAGGGTTAGGGTTAGGAGCTGCCCAGCGTGTTTACATGGCGATACACGCATGTGATGAGGCGTTTTTGGTAGAAATGTACAAAAACATTCACATGACAGCATGTCAGGCATATTTGGGGACTTATGGAGCTTGCTTTGAACACAATGCCCTGATCTGAAAATAATAACAATTTGATCTGAAAATAATAATAATAACAATCTGATCTGAAAATAATAACAATCTGATCTGAAAATAATAATAATCTGATCTGAAAATAATAATAATCTGATCTGAAAATAATAACAATCTGATCTTAAAATAATAACAATCTGATCTGAAAATAAGAATAATCTCAAGGCTAGCGGAAACCTTGTGTTCACAAAATTCAACAGATCTAATGAAGCATTTGTCTTTCCAAGCAGAAAAGGTCGAATCGAGAGAGCCGGGGTGGGGGACAGGTGGTTATTGCATATAGGACTATTTATAGACACTTTTTAAACCAAAGTGACGACGGACTTGAGATCAGATCTTAAGAGTGGATATTACCACCGGGGCTTGAGGTACATTTAAGTCTTTCGCCGTTTTTAGGACGTTGGTCATTGGAATAAAATGCACATGTGCTGCAGAATGAGCTCTCGCATACCTCACGCTCCCCTGCAGTTCAAAAACGAATTCTTCTTCTACACTCTGGTTTGTGGCAGGGCGGAGACGGGGGTGCAGAGGGTGCTCCAGGTGGACCTGAAGATGGAGAGCTTCCCGGAGCCGCTGGGCAGCCGCTGGATGGCCTGGCAGGTGGAGTACCCGGGCAGCCGCTCCACCACGCAGGAGGCCGAGACGGAGGTGAGGCTGGCGGCCGAGGATCTGGCGGCCATCGTTCCCCTGGCCATGGTGAGTAGCCCTGCTCACAGCCTCCGACACGTCGACACAGACGTCAACACAGACGTCAACACAGACGTCAACACGTCAACACAGACATCGACACAGACGTCGACACGTCAACACAGACGTCGACACAGACATCGACACCGCCCATGAAACACCAAAAAACTGTTTCCGGCGGGTTAGTCACCGGGATCTGGATCGGTTCTGTGTTACGGCATCACATGTAGAAAGGATCTGTCAAAGCCAGCCGGGAGAAAGAGGAAATATTAACCAAAATTGACTGGAAGGTAGAATCAAAAGAACAAAAGTTCACAAATCGTCGTGTCGTGTGGTTGAGTATTACGTTTATTTTAGCGAAGGTAACGTTTTTTCATGAGGCAGAATTGACTGTCTAGCAATTCTCTTTAAAGTCTCTTGTCGGTTATATCTTTTTCAACTGAACTAGCAGCGAACGGTTCTCAGTAAGTATATAATTTTGCACACAATCTTGTTGAATACAGGATGGAATATAATGTGAAAGCGAAAAGACAAAATGACACTGGCAACAGCTAACCATTGGATAAAATCATCGGAAGTAACATTTTCCAAAAAATATCAGTGCACCAGATAGTCTACTCCTGATTCTGACAGAGCCACTGGTTGCACTGCTGGGCTGCAAATGCAGTATACCAGACGCTGGCTAGACTCTTGTCTCTGAGAGAGCTAGAAACAGAATCCCAGCTGCGTGCTGCGTGCCTGTGTAGCAGAGTGTGTTTTCACAGGCCCTAGGCAGGAGCCCAGAGGCTGTGGCTGGCCTCAGGGTAGGCCTGGGGGCTGTGCGTCTCCCACACCGAGGCATATGTAACCCCACAGATTAAGTATGTATATCAAATATCAATGTAACAAAACGGACCAGCGTATCAGAAGCTCTAGGTACGCTCAGGAGAAAAGGGCATTGGGCAGCAATGACAGAAATAATGACACTCAGACAGTAGATACGTTAAGGTAAGGACCTAAAGACACTCAGACAGTAGATACGTTAAGGTAAGGACCTAAAGACACTCAGACAGTAGATACGTTAAGGTAAGGACCTAAATACACTCAGACAGTAGATACGTTAAGGTAAGGACCTAAAGACACTCACACAGTAGATAGTAGATACGTTAAGGTAAGGACCTAAAGACACTCACACAGTAGATACGTTAAGGTAAGGACATGACTAAGATAGATTCGTTTGATTAGAGTTTGACTTCAATTATTATACGTGTGATGTTGTTACAATTGCTTGAGAACTGTGAGACTGTTACTGTCTATTAATAAAGCGTTTATTAGACTTTTTATTCTGGTCTTACAGTATAATGGTCCTACAGTTGCTGTGTTTATTAGATGAGGCAGGCATATAACGATGGCCAGAAAATACAATAAAAATAAATAGCATCTCGCATGGGTGACTATAAATAACTCTTTATATTTTATCTATATATTTAATACCTAATAATAATTATATTTCAGAACAAAAGAAGACTCCCTCTTGTGAGAAGTTAGTCTCAACCATTTGGTTGTAACTGCAGTACGATTTATTATTTATTAATGTTATTACCAACCACGTGGCTTTCACTAACTGTGATTACAATAACAATTGATTCGATTAGTACAAATACATTTAACAGGATCACAAGGTATAATAAAATACCAAAAGAAATACTTAGTTTCACTCAACGTACTCAGAAACAGAAAGAGAGAATCGTCCATATAGTTGGATGCAATGAAGGAGGAGGCGAGGTGATATTTTTGTATTACAGGTCCTAGTAACCATGGGTTACACTCTTAACGTGTCAATTAACCAAATCCCATACCCACAGTGTTTATAGAAAGGCCCTCGCCTGCCTGATTCAGATCGAGGCGCAGGTGTAAAATGAGAAGCATCAATCACTTTGACTGAGATGAAGAGAAGGGCACACAGCCACAACACAACAAGACTGATTACTGAAACAAAAGCGTCTTGCATTCATTTCTATTTTCTGCAACTTTGTGTGATGCGCGCACAACCAGCAGATCCGAGTTATTGTGCCGGTGTTATTTTCTGTGTAAGTGTTGCCAATAGCGATGGAGGCAGACGCCTGTGGGAGGCTGCTGGTGGATTCTCAGGGAAGCAGGTCGTCACTCACTCTCCCATCCCGGGATAATTGAAGCCGTGTGTTTAGTGCTGCCGGTATTGTTAGAGTTCTTCTTCTTCCGCATTCTATTCATGTCATTGATGTATCCCTTTTCCACCGGGCCTGCGTGTGTGTGTGTGTGTGTGTGTGTGTGTGTGTGTCTTCCTGCCGTACACTAGCAGTACGCATACAGTGAAGCTCTGACGTCTTTCCACTGGATTATTTGGGATGAGTTTGTTTGACAAAGGCTCTGTTCTCTACAGTAACGGGGACTGACTAGATTGGTTTCAAAGGAAAGGTGAAACAAATCCCCCCCCCGCCCTCCCACGTCGACAGCCATGTGCTAATCAGTAAGTTCCAGCCCAGTTTGTTTGGCTGTGTTTTGATTGTGTTATCTTTAGAAACAATGATGCTTATTAGGTGGAATCAGGATTTATGGTTCCTTCTATACGGGACAGAGACTTTTCACCGCTGGCGGAGATCTATCTTAATTGCCTGCTGTTATGATACGTTGTTTAAGTCGGGCTTAATCAAATTAGGGAGAAATCATTAAAGCCCCTGTCTCAGAGGAGATAAAGATGAATGCACCAAAATACACCATTTGAATGTTATGTGTGTTGCCTGTGCACACTGTATACATTACAGTTCAATCAATCTCAAATTAGCCTGTATATGTGTACTGTCTAGATTACAGTTAGAATGAGCAAAGTATTGATGCATGCAGACTTACTGTATAGCATTCCCTGTATACCTATACTCTTCACACCTCCTTCTGAGCTGCACTGGTAGGCTACTCACCACACACACACACACACACACACACACACACACACACACACACGCAGAACTCATTAACTTTTACTGTTAGTGAGTATGTCTGATGCCCTCCTTCCCAGCATCCTTCTCTCTCACGAACAAGAACAGAGGCTTATGTGTGCTGACACACACACACACACACACACACACATGCACCTTTTTCAATCTGCATGCACCAATATGTGAGAAGCACACAAGCGCAGAGGGGGGATGGAATAAGATTACTTAGGATCACTGTGGCATGAAAAGCCCAGAGATAAGTTCCCTCTACTCCTACCACCACCTCCACCACCACCTACCACCTCCACATCCACCACCTCCTCCACCACCACCACCACCACCACCACCAGGAGATATCACCTCTTCTTCTCTGCTTCTCCAGGACCTCTTGGAAACCTGGCCAGCCATATGGCCTGTGAGGGGGA
>OOFB01031755.1:0-24397 GCA_900323305.1 Trachyrincus murrayi | reverse complement strand
CCGGGGGGGGGGGGGGGGGGGGGGGGGGGGGGGGGGGGGGGGGGGGGGGGGGGGGGGTACAGCGTGATGACAACCTGTCATCACGCTGTATCCACTAGGGGAATCAACATCATGGCATCATGTTTAATATACTTTATAATACTTTTATTCCCGTTAACTACTAACTATGCTTGCAGTTTTTGGGGATCCAGGTGGCCTTATTTAGTGGTCCGCTGCGAGAGGCACACAGTTCACAAATGTTGGCTTGTTGACGAGCCGCCGAGTCTCGGCCGAGTCTCTGGAGACCTGCTGGCTCACGTCTTGTTTCTAAGATGGCCCTCGGAGCTACCGCTAGCTGAGCCATTGGTTGTCATGGCTCCTGCTAGCTCTCGCTAAGCCGGGCCATTGGTTCTCATGGCTCCGCGCTAGCTCTCGCTAGCTGAGTCATTAGTTCTCATTCATTCTCCCCGCGGTTCGATAGCTACTCGATACGTTGGTAATCCTAGTGTGTTATGTCAGCGGTACCTGGAGATATCGCTATCGTTAAACGACACGTTAGCAGCAACGGAGTCACCCGATTCCCTTGCAATGTCTGGAGCAGAAAGCAGCGCAGGGCCGCGAACTGACAACCCGTCTGTTAAGCACAAGTGTACCTCGGGGTTAACGTTTGTCATTTGCCTTCTAAGAAAGTTGTGGCAGCCACCGTGTGTGTGTGTGTGGTGGGGGGAGCCCTAATATCCCACGTGTTATTATAAGTGTATAGTTTATTATAACACTACGGTAGGTAAAGTATTGGAACTGTCGTCCTCCTCCTGCGTCATGTCGGCCTCACATGTGGTCGTCACCGCGTGCGCTGCCGTCGCGACATGACGGGAATCGAACCTCTCGATAGATATGCACGTGCACTACTACTACTGTGTACGGTATACTACTTAATGTAGGGTTTAATGGTACCGGTCCGCCTTGGTTGGTATTTATTACACGAAGCTCTTATGGCCAGAACAACATGAAATGGGGGGCATTGTTAATATAGTCATATATACAGTCGTATAGCAGTATAACCGTACGTACACAATGTACGTTATGTATATAGAGTGTGTGTGTGTGTGTGTGTGTGTGTGTGTGTGTGTGTGTGTGTGTGTGTGTGTGTGTGTGTGTGTGTGTGTGTGTGTGTGTGTGTGTGTGTGTGTGTGTGTGTGTGTGTGTGTGTGTGTGTGTGTGTGTGTGTGTGGTAGTTTTACAAACCAGCCTTTACCAAACTGTAGTTAATGTCTTTTTTTGGTCGAGTCACGTTTTCATCCACGGACTGTGAACCCACCCGGCACCCATGCTTCTTATTGGCTGTCTCCGCGGGGCGCTGCGTCCTATAGGATCTGTATGTTCCGGGATGTATGTGTCCTAATAATGTGTGTGTTTCTCAAGGCGGCGCCAAACACCACAGTTGGAAATGTGTTTAGATTTAGTTTCGCTGGAGAACCGTTTGAAACTCGGATAACTTGTAGCTACTGACAGCGTGTTGTGTCAAATGGCTGAAACCGGTCTAGTGAATACCTGTGTTTTTGTCTGCAGCGCTAGTGTGTACTGCTTAGTACAGTGGTTGTCCACGGGCCTAGCCTCAGGACCCACATGTCATTAAGTCACGACCCAAAATAAATTAAATTTATAAAAAAAATACAAATATTGCATTAATCAACATTGCCTTCATGTACTGTAACATGGCTTGAACAAAAAGTTGCAACAATTGGGGCTAAACTCATGAAATGGTAAGCCATTGAAACGTTAGTTAACTCATGGGCTTCTTTCTAAAGGTTAATGTTTGGCATATACTCTGGAACCCACTCAGAATTTCCCCCACCAGTTGCGAATCACTGGCCTAGTGGATACTTGTGTTTTACAGTGCTAGTGTGTACTGGCCTACTGGCTACAGTGAATATTTGTTTCAGAACACATGACTGCCGGGCCGTTACATTAGCAGTGATTCAGTGTGTCGATAGGCAGATATGTGGGGGGGGGGTCTTCTGTCCCTCTGGGTCAAAGGTCGGGGATAACCTTTCAGCATATTAACCCCATCACAAACAATGGTTTTAGGAGAGCGCTGGGCGCTTGAGGGAAAGCGTTGAGGTCATTATTGTACGGCTGGCAGATTAAAGGCTCAAGGCTGACTGCAGGTCGATCTGCACTCTGGACCACTGCCAATGTCCAAATAAGTCCACAAGGACGTCTGCTTCCCTGGCTCGCGCACTGCTGTGTGCCCTACTAGCTGTTCTTAGCTCCTCAGATACCCTAAATAACTAGCCACATCTAACTAGCAACAACTAGCCCATACATAACTAGCCACAACTAGCCCCTAAATAACTAGCCGCATCTAACTAGCCATCACTTTTTCCTAAATAACTAGCTGCATCTAACTAGCCATCACTTGTCCCTAAATAACTAGCTGCATCTAACTAGCCGCGACTAGTCCCTAAATAACTAGCCATAACCAACTTGCCATCACTTGTCCCTAAATAACTAGCTACATCTTACGAGCCCCAGCTAGCCTAAACTATCCCTGCTAGTCTGGTTAGAGCAGATAAAGTGGTCTAGAGCTCTACTGGAGCAGGCTCCACCACAACACGTTCACCCTCCAGCTCACTACATTCACAACCCCACCCCAAGAAGTGTACACTACAGGTAGTGGGTGTTGGTGGTGATGCCGCCAGTGTGTCGGGTTAGGACCGGCCTCTTTTCCATTCATTTAGAAATCTAATCTGCAGCGTTACCTTTGCCTGTTCTCTCCCCTGAGCTAGCTGACCCGGCACAGCTTCCACAAATAGCCCGGCGTGTCGCTAGGCTAGTGAGGCGCTAGCCCAGTGAGTCGTAGCGTAAGGGGACCCCCGGCAGTAGTGACGACCTGTCTCTGGTATGTGGTGTTATAGTGCTACATGGCTGTACCGGCTAACGCAGACTCATGAGTGTATGTACCAGTGCAGAGTTAGTCATTGAGGTAGCTACTAGCAGACTCCCAGGCCCTGCAGTATTCTATAATGGATTCTCTCTCTACCCCCCTCTGTGTCGTTAATGTGACGCGGCTCCATGCAAACCAGCTGTCCTTGGCTTGTGTGTTATTTGAGCTGTTTGTCAGCTATTTGAGCCAAGTGACCGATCTCTGCCTGGCCCACTTCACCATCAGCCAATCAGAACATGTCCCTAGTCTCTCCTGAGCTCCTTGGCTGCTTGGTACCTGGAAGTGGGGTTGGGTGTTTCCATGACAACGTCCAGGGATGCCCTGGGTGACCGCATACACACAACATGCATGATGTGGTTATTAATGTCAACATAACATGCATGATGTGGTTACTAATGTCAACATAACATACATGATGTAGTTACTAATGTCAACATAACATGCATTATGTGTTTTAAATGTCAACATACGTGATGTGGTTATTAATGTCAACATAACATGCATGATATGGTTATTAATGTCAACATAACATGACCACACGATGTGCTGCTGATGTGTTGCTGTAACTAAACCTGACGACTTGATGCAACGCAATACATTACATATTCACATACATTATATTCATACACAATACATAACACATGAGGGTACGTACATTATATTCATACACAATACATAACACATGAGGGTACGTGCACACTGTCCGCCTTTTGTGTAGAAAAAAGCGCTGCCTAGAGCGCGCTTTGTGCTGAAAATGACGGAAACAACGGCCGTCGCGACGCTCATTGTTTCCATAACATCGCTCAGTCGGCTTCTTTGTGGTGGATATTGTGGTAGTTTTTCCTTGACGTGTTGTAGAGCTCCTGATATTCGCTCACGAGTAAAACTAACCTTCCCACCGGTAGCGAGAGCGGTGGCGCCGGTAGACATTTTCTTCATCTTGAATGTTGTTGTTGTTGTTGCGGCCCACGTCGTATGCGTATTTCTCAAAACGTTAGAACTATTCTCGACTTTTGAAAGCGCTCCGCTCGGCCAAAAAAAAACAACACACCGACCGGTGCTTTTTAAAAGCTTTTGGTCATTTCCCAGGCTTCAATGTAAAAAGGTGTGCCTTTTTATTATTTTAAAAAGGACAGTGTGAACACGCCCTAAACATTTATTACCCTACATTGGTACAATGTCTAACTGTGGCCTCTCTCTTTTTGTCCTCTCTCCAGGTTTGAGTGGGACAAACTTCTGGAGAATGTGCATTGTTTGATCATTAGTGTGACAAAGACTGACAGACAGGAAGCTTATATACTCAGGTGGGTTTCTCTTGTCTTTATAGTAGTAGTAGTGTATATAGTATTCCTTCACTATGTAGTAGGGTTGGGCGATATGGCCAAAATATTCAATCCCGATATAGGTAATTTAATATCACGATATAGCATGTCTATGTAAAATAACCACATGGTAAAGCCTATTTTTGTATACTCCTGTGTGAGTTAAATCCTTTTTGTTCTCATTTTATTGAGAACATTGGTGCAAATAATGGAACAGCTAGAACAGTCAAGTCTGGCAAGTTCAGAGAATTACATCACTTTGCTGTAATCCAACCAGGAAAAGACGACACTTACGCCATATTATGATATCCAAAGTCTAAGACGATATCCAGTCTCATATCACGATATCGATATAATAACGATATATTGCCCAGCCCTAGTATATAGTAGTAGTTTGTAGCGTTCCTTCAGAGTGCCCCAGCCTGTAATCTACATTCATAACATGGTAAGACCTAATCCTACACATTTCATAGTCTAATGCAAATACCTACGGTCGTCTACCTATAACCATAGTCTATAAGAGCTCTGAATTAAATGGTATTCTGTAGTAGTAGTAGTAGTCTAAATCGGGGGTCCGAATAATCGATTATTCGTTCATGGCGGTAAGAATTTCTCTTTGCGTAATATTTTTTTTTGTTGCTTAAATATTTTGTTGCTTCTATTTGTTGAAGCAAATAGAAGCTGGGCTTATAGTTCACGTTTTACGATAACTGAGCAAACTGAGTCTTACTTGGCTCTATTGTGTAACTTTATTAACAGTGGAATGCTGCTTCAAATCATATTGAATAGCCAAAGCCTTAAATAAATATTAAACCCATAGGACGCGTCTATGTAGGGACAGACGCAAGATGTTTTTCAATGTCCGCGTCAAAAATAGACTGCATTGGGTTTTTTTCAAAATACGGCCACGTTACATTCTTGATGTGTGCATTGCTCCGTTAAAACAATAAGATTCTAGTTGTTTCTATCGCACTACAAATATGAGGGAATATATGCTTTGGGCTTAATGAAACTCAAACTGGCGGTGACAAATTAAAAGTAATTGGAGAGGATGGACATGCCCTCTGACGGTCGGAGATCCAACGAAATGCTTCCACCTTTTTCATATCACAAAAAATGTAAGGCCAATTGATGGATAATGCTGTTTGGCACCTCCAATGTGTAGGGCAGAATGCAGCCGCAAAGATTTAGCACCGCCAATAGGAACATTTCTACCGCATTCGGCACCTGCAAGGTGTTAATTTCTGGCCCTGTCGGCGAATATAGACTAACCTGTCCGAATAATCGATTATTCACTCATATCACCCACTGATTATTCGACCATGAAAAGTCAATTGTGCACATCCCTACTTTAGTAGTGAATAGTAATAGTGTTCTCTAGTAATGTATAGTAATGGTGGTTTCTAGTCTATAGTCTAAATGTTGGTGGTAAACACCTGGTGTGTGTTAGCCCCTCCTCTTCTCCTGGAGTGAGTTTCTCCCGAATTTACACTCACCGCTCTGAGGAAGGTGTTGCCAGCTGGTTTTTAATCTGGTTTAGAAGATGAGGTGACGAAGCAATGACAAAGCAATGTTTCCATGAGTAACTCTTCAACCCCCTCCGTGTGACTTCTGTACAGCTATACTATGTCTAGCTCTAGTCTGTACCTCTTTTTGAATTGTCTTTACCTGCCAGTGGATATTTTAATATGTAACCCTGCATTTGTTTACAGCCATTGGCTGGTGTTCATTTGGGCCCTAACCCCTTCTACAGTGAGCATGTCTAGCTCTAGTCTAACTCTAACCCCTCCTACAGTTAGTATGTCTAGTTCTAATCTAACTCTAACCCCTTCTGCAGTTAGCATGTCTAGCTCTAGTCTAACTCTAACCCCTTCTACAGTGAGCATGTCTAGCTCTAGTCTAACTCTAACCCCTTCTACAGTTAGCATGTCTAGCTCTAGTCTAACTCTAACCCCTCCTACAGTTAGCATATCTAGCTCTAGCGTGTCGTAACTGTAGCATGTCGTAACTGTAGCGTGTTTCTTCCACAGTGAGAGTAGCATGTTTGTCTCTAAGAGACGGTTCATTTTGAAGACGTGTGGAACCACCCTCTTACTGCAAGCCCTGGTCCCCCTGCTGGAGCTGGCCCGCCAGTTCTGCGGCTTCGACGCCATCAAGGTCAGTCACATGCCTCTCACATCCACGCCTCTCCCTGTCCAATCACTCGGTCTATTCCAAGACCTCTTGACGTACGAACTCCTGTACACTACTGCAGTATTGTATGCTGCACTGTGGTCAGTGTGCTGATATATCAGTTTGTTTAGTATTGTATGCTGTACTTATTTTCTTCCAGAATTTCTTTTATTCCCGTAAGAATTTCATGAAGCCCACACAGCAGGAATTCCCTCATCGTAACTTCCAGGAAGAGGTGGACTTTCTGGCTCAGATCTTCCCAAGTATGTACAGTTTATCTTCGTCATACATCTATATCCTCCCCTAACGTGAGTGTGTGTCTAATTTTTCTTTCGTTTTTCCCACCACTGCAGACGGAGCTCCCTACTGTATGGGCCGTTTGAATTCTGACTGCTGGTAAGAATCAGTCACATTCATCTGTTAGAAACACTCCCTTGATGACTCGGAAGCTCCCACATTGCATCAAGATGGTTCTAACTAGGTCTGTGTGTTTAGGTACCTGTTCACCCTGGACTTGCCAGAGTTCTGGGAGAACAAGCATGCAGACCAGACCCTGGAAGTTCTGATGAGCGACCTGGACCCAGCCATCATGGACCAGTTCTACATGAAAGACGGGGTTTCTGCTAATGATGTCACTCGTGTAAGACCGCGCTACGATTGGTTCCTAACTGTCACACACCGCTTGTATCACTTTGGTTATTAACCAGTCATTTAGCCAAGACTAAATGACTGCACTAAATTTAGACTTAATTAAGTTAGACAGTACAGAGACAGGTCATTAAGGAGCAGGTAGGGCTTAGACAGTACACAGACGGGTCATTAAGGAGCAGGTAGGGGTTAGACAGCACAGAGACAGGTCATTAAGGAGCAGCTAGGGGTTAGAGGTAATTAAGGAGCAGCTAGGTTAGGTGCAGTAGTTGCTCATGTTCTCTTTGTCTCCAGATGAGTGGAATACGTGACCTGATCCCAGGTTCAGTGATTGACGCTACGATGTTTAATCCATGTGGCTACTCCATGAATGGAATGAAGACTGACGTGAGTGAATGCGTTCATCTGCTGTATGAATCTCCTTGAAACCCCTGTGGTGGAGATGTTGACCTCAGTCTATGTTCTCAGGGTACCTACTGGACTATTCACATCACTCCAGAACCAGAGTTCTCCTACGTCAGCTTTGAGACCAACCTCTCCCAAACGTCCTACGACGAACTGGTCCAGAAGGTCGTGGAGGTCTTCAAACCAGGAAAATTTGTCACAACGCTTTTTGTGAATCAGGTGTGTAGAGATGATGAACCCCCCCCCAGGCAGCAGTAGAGTGGAGTTGTTGTTAGGTTAAGGTGTCAGGCTGTTGTGTTTAGTTGTGTGACCGCTGTTTGTTTCCTCAGACTTCCAAATGTCGCAGTGTGTTCTCCTCAGCCCAGAAACTGGAGGGCTTCAAGCGCATGGACCGCCAGCTTGCCCAGTTCAACGATTACAACTTCGTCTTTACTAGTTACGTGAAAAACCTCAACCAGCAGAGCTGAGAGATGAAGAAGAGACGTAGAAAGAAAGACGTGTGCGGGGGCCGAGGCCCCTGCGTCTGTCTTTCCCCCTCGGGGGAGCGTTCCTCTCTCCCCCGTTCTCGTCCGTGTCCCCGCGGGGCCTCCAGTGTAACTTGTATGCATTGTTGTACCTTTGACTTAGAACTCTTGCATGACCGCTCTTTTCTCTGTTTAGATATTCTAGCTCATTCTTGCTGTGATGTTGACGTGCATGTTGGGGTATTAAACATGCACCCTACCAGCAGGCCGTTCCTGCCCGCCGCCCCCCTCCTCCCCCACAGACACGGCTCCTCCCCCCTCCTCCCCCACAGTCACTCCTACCCCCTCCCTCACAGACACAGCTCCTCCCCCCTCATCCCCCACAGACAGGGCTTCAGAGCTCACTAGGACTGCCCCTGACATGCTCACATGGTCTCTGATTGGTCACCTGCTGATGTTTATTGTACTCATGACTGCACTTTAGATAAGCCCCCTCTGAATAATAATAATATTATAATAAATATAAATATTCTCCTAAATAAAACTAAAGGAAGATTGTGGATGGATGTGTTTAGACTGTACTACACCCTCCGTGCTACGTCTCCATGCTAGCTCTACCGCTAACATGACTTGGGACGGACGGTAGTGCTGCCAGCTCTATCAAACTAAAAGCCCCCGAGCTGTTGAATGTAGATCACTCTACAGCTCTATCAAACTAAAAGCCCCCTGAGCTGTTGAATGTAGATCTCTCTAGAGAGGCGTCCAGACGGCCTCCTGCTGAATGTATGACTGAAGGAGACGACCCCCCCCCCCCGAGCCCCAGAAGTGTGCAGGAACCCTACAGCCAGGGGCCCCTACAGCCAGGGGCCCGTATAGCCAGGAGCCCGGCAGCCAGCGGCCTGACGGCCAGGAGCCCTGAATAGGAAACAAAGAGATCTGCTTGTTCTCCAACAATATGCGTCCTCTGCCCGTTTCCACCCACACACAATACAGCCTCCATCTGAGCATGTCGGGTGCCTCCCGGATCATTCCACACCACTGTCCAGACATCTTTTTTCTTTTCTTTCTTTGTGAATTGGTCCAAAATGTGTCTCCCTTGCAGTTTGGTAGTTTGTGAATCCCCAAAGCCCTTTATCACTATCACATGTGGTGGGGGGTGCGTGCATGTGACCACTTAGCTTAGCAGTCTAGTGTTCTGCTCTCTTCCTCCCGCTCCGCCGGCTTCCCCTGCCTCATCTACCTGCTAGGCTCAGACGCCTGGTGGAGGGGGCGGGCTGTGGTGGTCCTCTGCTGGTCGCTGGGCCTTTCCAGCCAGAAAGCACTCGGTGACCTGTACTGACGGCCTGGGATAGGGGAAAGAGATGTGGTGGGTCCTGGACCCACAGCCTGGGAGAGAGATGTGTTCCCCAGGGCGGCCTTCTGGGTCCCCTCCACCAGATGGGGATTAGCGTTTGGTCTCCAGGTGATGAAGAAGCTGCTCTCTTGGTGGCTTGGAGTCAGGGTGTTGATGACCAAACCCCACTTGGAGACTTGATGTTAATTTAACTCGGACTACTTGAAGGCTTTGCTAGGAGGTCTTTTAACATGAAGGAATATGAGCCAGCATTTTGACACAGACTTAGTTTGGTTACTATGACCAGGCCGAGTGGAATATTATTTTGATACGTTTAATTTTGATATAATGAAATGCAATCAAATGCTTTTTCCTCTTTCTTTTTTCAGGAGTAATACAATTTTTTCTTACAACATATTTGTTAGGAATGCATTTGGCAGCGGACCAATAGATCTCCCTGTTTGTGCGTTATTCCCTCTAGCGTGAGCCCTCTGGTGGGAGGGTGAGCCTGGTGCACCTCGGCAAACTTTGCTGTTCTAATTCTTTTGCTTTTCTTTGGATGGTCAAGATGTGCTAAATATATCTGTACTATGAGCTTGGTGCTTAAAATAATAAAATACTTATCTGTGAAATCGTCTCTGCTTTCTTTATGGCCCTTTATGATTTTAGCATCTGAAGAAACGCATGCTTGAAGTTACAATTAAACGTGAAGCTTGGTATGATGCCCGAAGCCCTTTGTAAACGTTTTTAATGTTAAATGTACTCTAGTATATATTTGAGTACTCTAGTACAGTGATTCTCAACTGGTGGGTCGCAGAGCACATGCCAAATCATAGTCTTTAGAAAAAAGCCCATGAATTCACTAACGTTTCAATGTTGATTCATGTTTCAATGGCTTACTATTTCATTGAGTTTAGCCCCAATTGTTGTAGCTTTTTGTACGTTTTTTGTTTTTTATCCGTACATGAAGGCATTGTTGGTTACTGCAATATTGGTACATAAGTTTATTTTTTAGGTCGTAATGACGAGTTGAGAACCACTGCTCTAGTAGATACTGTTGTACTAGTTTAATAATCTAGTATATATATATAAAATATTTCAATGCTAGTTTAATACTTGTGTAGTATATATTTCGATACTAGTTTAATACTACAGTAGTATCAATCTAGTTTAATAAAAGTAGATGGTTTACTGTCGCCATCTATTGGCCAATGGCTTCTGCGCCATAAACATGACGTATACATTTACAATACCTGTATACATGTATAATACTTCAATACATGTACAATACATGTACAATACCTGCATCAGACTCACACGGAACAACAGCAGACCCGGCGACACCTGACGCGCACTCGGTCGTCCAATATTTATTTGTATTATTTTTTTATTTCAATAAACTTTATTTACACAGTTTTTGTTTTGAAATAACAGTATATAACAATACAATATACAGGGAATATATATTAATGTCGGATAGCACACAGTGTTCAAATATTGAACAAAATATTAAAACAAATTTAGTTAGTTATTTAGTTCAGTTATTTTCAGGTTATTTCGTGGTGTTCGCCAAGGATGTGACGTACCCGGAAGTCCTCGTGTTGTCTTCCGGCGGGGTTCACGTGGACCAGCGAGCAGAAAACTACAGAGGATCCACGCGCTCCGACTGCAAACATGACCCAACTAGACAATGTGACGTGAGTTTATCATGCACAACATACAAATACACAAATACTACAATATGCACATACAGCTAATATGTACTATTTACTTATTGTTGTACCATTAACTCGTTTAACAAACATTTCTCCCGGCCTCCAGCGAAACCTGAAGTCTTGTCTCGAGGTAGAGCAGGGTCACTGTCTCCACTTCTACTTTACATAGAAATGAATCTATTAATTAATCTATTAGTTTACATCATAACATCTGCTTTATACAGAAACACATCTATTGACAAAGAGAAGTCTCCCTCAACCTTAGATCAATAACTGTCTGATCAGAACCCTGTTAACTATGAGCAGTGCTTACATGTTACCTGTGAATTACCTTGACAAGTCTATATATATATATATATATATGATGATAGTAGTGATTACTTTTATTATGGTGATCTCTTGATAGTTGTCATAGTAGTGGGAGGAGTACTGAAAATCTACACTCAAGTGAAAGTACAATTACTCCCATAAAACAAATGACTGAAGTTAAAATGAAAATCACCATTTGAGAAAGTTAAAAAAAAAAGTAACTGGTTAATTAATTACTCAAAGTACAAGTTACTTTATATTTAAATATTTTTTAGGGTGTGCAAAATAATGAAAAAACAGCACTTATTTTTTTTTTTAAAATGTAGAGCAGGTAGGCTAATCAAACAAATAAGGATAGTCTATACAATTGAGATATGAACAATCTCCCACTTTCCTTCTTAAATCAGATCACTAGGTGAACTATTTTAGACTAGTTGTAACCAAGGTAGAAATGGTAAATATAGCGAAGTAAAAAGTAGATTACTGGCTCAAAAATATATTTAAGTTAAGAGTACGAGTACAGTTTAAAAAAACGAACGTGAAAGTAAAAAACCCGACTTTTATACTCATGTGCGCTGCTTTAACACGTTACTACCCACCACTCTTCATATATAATATATACATCCACACACACCTTCCATACTCTGTGTGTGTTTGTGTGGACAGGAAGCCCAAGTCTCAGCGCTCCAAGCGTTTCCTGGATGGCCGTGCCCCCAAGGTGGCAGAGAACGTGAAGAACGCCATGATCATGAAGGGAGGAAACACCAGCGAGACGATCACACACGCCCTCAAAGACCTGGTGAGATCATATACTATATGTACTATACAATAGACCACAGGTGTGCAGCCTCACCCAGCCCCAGAGTCTAATCAGCCTGTCATTGAGGTCAAGGGACTATCAATCATTACAAGCATGCGATAAAAACACTAAACATGAATTCACCCAAAAATTAATATGAATATAAATTGTTGATGTTAATGATTTAACTGCCTCTGTAATAGTTAATATTGGGAGATGTGTTGTTTTCTTGTTTTGGGAGGGAAATAAAAAGGTTGGGGGTAGGGCTGGGCGATATGGCCGTGTATCCCTATGTAGGTAATTTAATATCTGGATAACGATATACGGTATATTACGATATTGCATGTTTCCAATAAAAATTTCCAATTTATTTTCAATAAATAGTCTATATAAAATAACCACATGGTAAAGCCTATTTATGTATACTCCTGTGTGAATTAAATACTTGACAAATGAAAAGTACTGAGTATTTTCTCATTTTATTGACAACTTTAGTGCAAAATGACCATGAGCTTCAAGTGAAACTATAGAGAAGAAAATAAAAATATATAGGCCTAGCCTACAATAGGAAAGTGTAAAATATCAAAGGTAAACATAAAACATTTCAAGTATAGCAGCGGGGCTATGGTGTCTATCTCCACAATTGACCGGACTTCCATTATATGGTGATAAACCTCAGAAAGCACGTCGCTGTGAACTCCCATGGATAAGCTTAGCTAAGCTGAGGTTTTAGACGTTTGGAGATGTTTTTTTAGCCCCGCCACGCACCTTCAGAACCAGCTGCCACTGCATACGGTTCTATAGAATGTGAATCTCTGTCAGAACTGTTGTGTTGAGGGATTTAACCATGTCCTCCCTCCACAGTACGCTCTGAAGAAGCCCAACGCAGTACTCTACAAGAAGTAAGTGGTACTTTTACTGTGTTCATCTGTTGGTAGAACTATGTTGTTGTTGTTGTTATGTATAGGTAAACAATGTCTTGCTGAGGTCTGACCTCATGGAACCCCTGGGCTCATTAATTAGTCATATATATTTAATACATTAGTCATAAATATCTTTACAGTATTCCTGGAATGACCATGAGTCTTTATTAAAGTTCAACGTTTATTTAAAGTTTATGAATGCTAAGGATGTTGACTTGCTAAGTGATCTGAGGCTTTCAGTCTGGATGTTCAGACATGAACAATGGATCTCTCTGTAGAGGTGAGTGTTGTGTTCAGACATGATCAATGGATCTCTCTCTGTAGAGGTGAATGTTGTTCTGTCTGTCTTCGTTTAAAGGAAGAACATCACACGGCCCTTCGAAGACTCCACATCGCTGGTATGTTTTCCCGTACCGACCTCTCACCCTCTAACGACCTCTAACCCACTCACCCTCTTAACGACCTCTAACCCTCTAACTAGGGATGCACCGTTATCAGTTAATGCTCCGATACCCAGAACCGATACCAATGTAACAATGGTGGCCCTAGTCTCAATTCTGCTTTACGTAACCCTCTAAACCCAACCCTAACCCTAGTCTCACTGCTGCTTTACCTAACCCTCTAACCTAACCCTAACTCTAGTCTCACTGCTGCTTTACCTAACCCTAAATCTAGTCTCACCTCTGCATTACCTAGACCTCTCTAACCCTAACCCTCTAACCTAACCCTAGTCTCACTGCTGCTTTACCTAGCCCTCTCTAACCCGAACCCTCACTACCCCCTTAACCCGAACCCTCTACCCATAACATTTTAACTTTGTGTTTCCAGGAGTTCTTCTCGAAGAAGACAGACTGCTCTCTCTTCCTCTTCGGATCTCACAACAAGAAAAGACCAAACAACATGATATTCGGTGTGTGTGTGTGTGTGTGTGTGTGTGTGTGTGTGTGTGTGTGTGTGTGTGTGTGTGTGTGTGTGTGTGTGTGTGTGTGTGTGTGTGTGTGTGTGTGTGTGTGTGTGTGTGTGTGTGTGGGTGTAGATGTTTATCATCTTCTGTGTTCGGCAGGGCGTCTGTTTGACTTCCATGTGCTCGACATGATGGAACTCGGCATTGAGAAGTACTCTGGCCTCAAGGACTTCAAGGTAACCATCTAATAAGACTAATACTCTAATACTCTGGCCTCAAGGACTTAAAGGTAACCATTTAATAAGACTGGCAGTTTCCCCTGCCACATGCCATCTACAATGGCTTTTCTGGGTTTATCCAGTAGTAAGACACAGGCAGATGATGGTTAAACTGGTTTATTGTAGAGTTTGAGATTTTTGAGAGTTTGAATAGGTGCATCTCAAACAGGTGCGATGGTACGTGCTGACATGTTAGTGCTCCTCCTGAGTGTGTGTGCTGGTGGCTGGTTTAACCTGTGGGCCTTGATTGGCCAATGCCCCACAGGTGTGCAGCCTCGCCCAGCCCCAGGGTCTAATCAGTCTGACTCGGACCAGGTGAGGCTGCTTAAACCAGCCACCAACAACACACACTGCACAACGACTCTGGCCTCAAGGACTTCATAGTAGCAAACTAGACCAATTCAAAACATTTCCACGGTCAGGTTTCAAAACTGCTTCCTGAACATGCTTAAGCCAGGGGTTGTAGGAGGCTAACAGTCTTATTTATCCAGGAAATGTTATTCTATTCTTATTCTGATAGCGAGCTACTGAATGTTGAAACGCTTTGGCCCTGCAGAACAGTAAATGTCCCGAGGGGACCAAGCCCATGCTGGTGTTTGCCGGGGACACCTTCGACACGGACAACGAGCTCCGGCGCCTCAAGAGTTTATTCATCGGTAAGTAGTGCTAACACTCACCTGTAGTCTGTTAGCTGTAGCACACTTTGAGAATCACTGACTCTAGCCATCCATAGGAAACCTGTAACTTAGAGCCGCTTTGGCGAGAAATGGCCATGTATGTATAAATCATAGACTTAAAACAAACATGGCCACCGACTTCATTATTTTCCGTTTACAATTTATACATACATTTTCGGGTGTGGCTTCATACCAGTTGGCTGTAGCCAAACTCACCTGCTAACACTGAGGTCTTTCTGCCCCCCCAGACTTCTTCAGAGGCCCGGCGGTCCCGGCTGTAAGGCTGGCTGGGCTCGAACACATCCTGCACATCACAGCCCTGGAGGACAAGATCTACCTGCGCAGCTACAGGTACACAGTAACAAGGTTACCTGTACAGGTACACAGTAACAAGGTTACCTGTTCAGGTACACAGTAACAAGGTTACCTGTACAGGTACACAGTAACAAGGGAACCTGTACAGGTACACAGAGTAACAAGGTGTATGCATACATATGTATGCATACATGTCTCCTCTCTAGTAGAGCCCCGGACATAGTCTTGGTTTTTTAACAGTTTCACAGGAATATCATTACTCAAAGAAACCATTGTTTACATTAATGGGGCAACAAAAACAACTCAGGGAACTGAGGTGAGGGGGTAAAAGGGGGTCCCCCTGCTTATTACGACCAACAGCTGCTAGCCAGCTCCCCTGTCTAAGCTAACGCTATACCATAAAACAAGCACTTTTAAAGGACGTACATTGACGGGCGCGATTGGGTTACAATACAGACATTTCATTGCTGCGTTCTCGCTCAATACTGGACCAATTTCAAAAATTGTTGTCCGCATTAGTCCTCAGGGCCCTGTTCCTCAGGGTCTAGTCCGGTTCCTCTGAGTCTTGGTCCTCAGGGTCTGGTTCCTCACGGTCTGGTTCCTCAGGGTCTGGTTCCTCACGGTCTGGTTTGGTTCCTCAGGGTCTAGTCTGGTTCCTCAGGGTCTGGTTTCTCAGGGTTGGTCTAACGTAGTGTAAGGTAGACTGGTTCCTCTACAGCAGTGTTTCTTAAACTATGTTGGAGGCGGGTCACGGTCTGACAACGCACAGAACATTCCGAGTTGGGTCCCACGGACACACTGAAATTGTATTTTGGGACCCAAAGATGAAAACTTAAGAACCCCTGCTCTCAAGTCTGAACTCTGCTAGATGTCTTTCTCAGGTGTGAACTCTGCTAGATGTTGTCTTTCTCAGGTGTGAACTCTGCTAAATGTTGTCTTTCTCAGGTCTCTGCTGAAGAAGTCTGGCTGCCGGACGCCTCGCATTGAGCTGGAGGAGATCGGACCGTCGTTTGACTTCGTAGTGAGAAGAACTCACCTGGCATCTGACGACCTGTACAAAACGGCCCACCGACAGCCCAAAGCCCTGAAGGTAGGCGGTCACCTCACCTCCTCGTCACCAAATCCATGTTTGGTCGAGCAACGGCAACGGATATTTTGTTCTGTTTGACAGCCAGACATGAGAATAAAAGAAATGCTCCTGGTGAAATCAAAACAGTGCTTCGGTTGGTTGCGATACACCAACCGCTTTTCAGCAGTACATTTGGATGATTTTTCATGTCTTTTTCACGTGGACTTAATGCTTTTTTCCGGATTCGCTTGTCGGTTCATGTACATTTGGGGTCAAACGCTTATACTGCCCTCTTGTGTACACATTAGCGTGACGCAGAAGTATACATTTTGGCAGCTCTGTAAAGGTCCACATTGTGTCTCTACGTTGCGATGTGGATCTTCACAGACGTGCTGTACGTAGAACCGTTAGAGGAACTACATGCTAGTCTCTTCTGCATGAGCCTCACAAACACACGGTCACGCATACAGGCACACTGTCAATCACTGACCAGTAATCAGTAATCAGGCAGTTAACTTCCTTTAGATGACTCAGCAGACACTAAGGGCTCTCTGATCATTCATTGATCAGTCCTGAAGACTTCCACAACCAACATGGAGATATACAGAGTTGTATCGGATTGATATTATATTTCTCTTGTTTCATTTAGATATTTAGATTGTATGCTAACATTAGGTGAATAAACTCCATGGAACTGTAATGGTCATAAATTAATAAATAAATGAATTATTAAAATACACAAATGTAATCAAAATAATCACTTGAATGAAGGTGTTTCCAGATGGATGTTTAAAAAACGTGTTCTTGGATGTCTTTCAGCCCAAGAAGAAGAAGAACATTTCCCATGATGCCTTTGGCACCAAGCTTGGTCGTCTGCACATGCAGAAGCAGGATCTGTCCAAGCTGCAGACCCGCAAGATGAAGGGACTGAGGAAGAGGAGGGGCCCCCCGCCTGCCCAGGGCGAGGAAACCCAACCTAAAGAAGCCAAAACCGAGTCCGAGTCCTAACCCAACCTAAAGCAGCCAAAACAGAGAGTCCATGTCCGTGTGTTAAATGTTATGTTTTGTTATCTTTCTGGTAATAAATATGTTATTACTTAATCTGTTAAGTCTGTCATATTTCACTCTTATCCGTCACATGAAAATAGTTTTAATAAAGTTGCTCAGGCCTCGGTCAACTGTCATTTTATAAGCTAAATTAAAGTTTAACTTACTTCTTCTCCTCTCCTCTCCCCCCTCCCCTCTCCTCCACTCCTCCCCTCTCCTCTGTTCTCCTCCCCCCCTTGCTAGAACAATAAAATGTATGAAATTGGCCTAAGCAGTTAATTCATAGACTACACAAATGATAACCTTCAACATTTTATACAAAATAAGACATATTACAATTGTGTCAGTATTTTTTGTGTATAATTTTATTCATTTCATGAAATTTGTTCTGCGGTTCTATTAAACCAGGTTACTCGCAGATTACACCACAAGGTGTCGCTGTTTCTCTTGGGTAATTAGAATTAAAAACTAGAAAGTTTGTTTTGCGTTCGCAGATTTTGTTACTTCCATAATACATTAAATATTACTGGATACATACAATAAACACAATAAACCAAAGACCTATTTCCCTTCCATACATTTGGTCTGGCCGGAACCACTGCCCCCCCCCCACACACACACACACACACACACACTTTTCCCTCCTTCTCCCACGTGTTTTAAGTCGCGAATCACCGGATCTCCACAAATGCCCCTATATTCCAGTACGTAGGGTAAAAGACGCACCGATCATTCCCGTCCACTCTAAGACTTACGGTAAAGCATCGTGCCTACACCGCCGTCGCTTCACTGTTGAAGTTGACCGAGGCAACAGCAACGCACTGGACGGCGAGAAGTCATACTAGAGTGCAACTTTCTCTACATGTCACATGTTTTACATGTTTGCTTAGCATTTAACACAATGTTTGCCGACCAGATGCAGATACGGAGGGACGGACATTATAGTTTAGGTACCGGTTTTTAACGAAACTATACTTACATGCCTTACTGTCTATAGATATAGGCTACTGTTTACTGTAGCCTACCCCTTTTCCGAAATTAAATGTTTTGAAAATAAATGATTAGTTAAAAAAAATTATTAGTTATTCCGTTTATTCTTGTTCATATTCTCCCTCTCGAATCCCTACCTTGATCAGTGGCCTGATGAATATCAATGCATACGGAATTCACATGACAAAAGATTACCCGTTAATTTACTTATATGGACAGCCCATCCTCAATAGAGGTAAATCTTTTCATCAGAGGACTACAGTGAAACAACTTCATAGCCTAAGATCCAAACTCTTGTCCTACACTGGGGTAGTTTTAACAGAAAGACTAGTCGTGTGTGAAGATGAAGTGATCTATTCTATACAATAGTTTCCTAACGCTCGCGGTCTGGCTTACCTTTTTTTTCTTTTCTTAAATGTTTCCAAATTAATTTCTTGCTCTGTTTATTTTCCTTATTCGAATGAATATGAATGCATACGGAGAGCTGACAGCATATTAGGCCTACACGATTTAGCCTTACTTTGAGAATGACAATACGGAGAGATCATCTTTAAATGTAGGTGAGTCTACTCAGCATGGCCGGTGGTGGTCCAGCCAAACACACTTGAGGTAAGATTCAAACTCGGGCAGAACAGACTATAGGTAGTAGTGCGCGTAGGCTGTAGGCTGTAGGCTGACTCAATGCGAGATTGAGAGGCGTAGAGAGGCAGACAAAAGAGGACAAAACAACTTTCATATGGGCTTCAGTAAAGGTTGTGCGTGTGTGTGTGTGTGTGTGTGTGTGTGTGTGTGTGCGTGCGTGTGTGTGAGTGTGTGCGCGCGAGATGCATGAGTCGACATGTGTTTGAAGTGATTCAAATGTTCTTCTCGGTGATATTTGAGTTGTTCTCGGACGGTCCAATCGGCTGCCGGCTTTCCTGTCCTGACGCCCCGCCCCCCTCGCACATCTATTTATACTACAATAGCAGAGAGATAGGTTATAGTATACAGAATATACTACAGTACGACCAGAGGTGCCCGCGGTCCACTGTAGCGTTACCTACAGCTAGACACACGAGTCCACATGGACCCCAGGTGAAGTGTTCTGCTCAACTTTCACACCAGAGCGCGCATTTAGTGAAGCAGCTGTGAGCGGACCTCGAAGAGAGAGAGAGCGCGTCACAGAGCAGCAGAGTCTCTCACCTCCAGAGTCCCCACCGCTTCACACCTCAACCCAGAACCCGACATGACGGAGGAGGAGAAACAGGAGCCGGCGGAGACGACTGGATGCGGGGTGACCGCGGGGGCCGAGGAGGAGGAGGAGGAGGAGGAGGCGAACTCCCCAGGAGTCGCCGAGCAGGAGTCGCCGCTGCGGGAGGAGAAGCGGGAGAACGGAGAGGGGAGGTGCGACCTCCAAGAGCACACGGCCAGCGGAGACGCTGAGCCGGAGTTCGTGCACCCGGAGGGCGGCTGGGGCTGGGTTGTCATGCTGGCCGCCATGTGGTGCAACGGCTCCGTGTTCGGCATCCAGAACGCGTTCGGCATCCTCTTCCTGTCGCTGCTGCGGGAGTTCGGCTCCGAGCATGACGAAGACCTCCGTTTCCGCACAGGTGAGTTCATTATATAATATACATTATACTATATTATATTAATAAGAGAGAGGGAGGAGGAGACCGTTAGGGACTTCACTGGAGATGATGTTGGCTAATGTGGCTAGCGGGTAATTTGAGCTACTATTTCCTGGTGTGTAACCAGGCATGTTACATACCAGCATGGTACATTCACGCACACACACACACACACACACACACACACACACGCGCGCGCGCGCGCACACACACACACACACACACACACACACACACACACACACACACACACACACACACACACACATTATTCAGTCTGTACACCAGAGACTACACACCTTTTATTATAGTAATGCTCGAACCAAAATATAAGTACGATTGTGTGTGTGTGTGTGTGAGTGTGTGTGTGTGTGTGTGTGATTGAGTGCTCAGTGTATGGGTAACTGATGAATGTGTGAATGACAGTGGTGTGTGTCTGTGGTTCAGTGCCCATCTCCAGTGTACTGGAGATGGGCGTGCGAGCCTCGGGGGCTGTGGGGGAGGGAGGACAGGTAAAACTAGGTGTTGAGTGAAAAGAAATGTTTCAGGTCATGATGACGATTATTGTGATCCAATCATCTTTAAACAGGATGCCAAACCCTGATTACATACTTATTACCACCTGTAACCCTACTCAGTATTACATACTTATTACCACCTCTAATAACCCATTTGATTTGGGCCGGGCCGGGCCAGGATTAATAGCATCGCGGTTATGATCAAAACGGACGAAAAATTTATCAAATAAGACTGCCAAATACAAAGATCCTGGAGTCTGATGATTTTAATGTACAAACATACCAACATATTCCCAGAATTTACCCAGACAAGGGCCTCATTACATTAAGTAGGCCACGTTGCGTGCTCATGTTTTTGTCATCCTAAAAACACCACCACCACCAACCATGCTGAGTAGAGCATTGGGAAAGCAGCAGAACAGAGCACTGATGACGTCTCTAGACTGAGGTAGGACATGCTTGTCCTTATTCTATGTTGTTTATTGTTATTTCATGCAGATGCGTGGCCAGTTAGCCACCGCAGCATATATGTGTGTGTGTGTGTGTGTGTGTGTGTGTGTGAGTGTGAGATCAATGACTCTTCTTGGTTGTATTTTTCCTTTTTTCACTCGTTGCATTCATGTTGTTTTTTCATGATGGTTTGGCACGGTTCTGCTACTCTGCATCTGAGTTGATAGGTGGCCGTGTGAGGCTGCCGTGGTCTGAACCGAGTCTAGAGGGGCAGCGCTGGAAAGGCTTTGAGCGTAGTGGTCTGATGGAAAGTTAGCCACTAGCTGTCCGGCCAATCAGAACAGCACGCAAGAGCAATGCATTACGCTTATAATAACTTAACGCCATAATAACAAGCTATGTAAAAAGCATGCGGCACACAATAATTAGGTGTTTGCAGTAGCAGTGTGTTACTCTCAGCAGGTCTGTTTGAGTCCATGTGTTGATTGATTAAAAAGTGTTCTTGCTATCTTGAGTCTAGCTGACACCTAATCATCACATGGTCACAGAATGGCCAGCAGCCAGGCCTGCTGGATAGGACACGGATCAAGGCATCCAACGGACACTTTATACTACCAACAATTTGTTTCACGTCTCACTCAGAGACGTCAAATATCTTAACAGCGGACAGTATTTTGTAAAAGAGGCCATTTTTGTTCCAGGGTGAATGCAGTGCTTCCATTGGTACCACATGTTTCCACTGCAATCTTCTGCCCAGAATGTTTTCTGTGGAGGAGTTGTAAATCAGCACCGGGTGAACTCAGTCAGTTCGAGGAATTGGAGTGTGCGTGTGAGCTGAGATGGACTCCCAGCGATCTGACACGTGTTCCAGTGTGCTCCATCAGCACTTCTCAGCGCTTAACTTGCTCCATACAGACTTTGAAATGGAGATAAGGTGAGGTATGGCAAGATAACATGAGGCGTTGAGTTTCCCTCTACCTCGTCGGTACTCCTCCTCCTCCTCGCTCCCTGAAGAACCACCGTATGTTAAAACGCATTCTTCATCCCACGGGGTCGTCTAACCTTTGAATCCTGACACACTGCTCTTACCCAATTAGTTCACAGGCTACTACGATGAGGACAAAGAGGGAAGCCTGCCTCACTATCCCGACCACCACAAATACTTGGCTAGCTGTAGCATGCTAGGGCTAACAGGCAATCCCCCCCCCCATTGGTCGCACGACAGCAAGGTCAGAGCCATGCTCTCAGGTCTGCTTAGAGGTTAGGGTGTGTGTGTGTGTGTGTGTGTGTGTTTAGATAGACCAGGTTGACAGGTGTGTGTGTGTGTGTGTGTGTGTGTGTTGTACAGCTGACCAATAATTCAGCTGATGAGAAGAGCTCAATAAGAGTTCTGTTTGATTAATAAATGCTTCGATCAATAAATCACGAAACAAGGTTCAAGTGGATCAACCGCCAATGAAAGTGCCAGGTCTGTTGCCACGGCGATATTAACGATACCGTCAAGAAGTGCTGAGCTGGTTTTTAGCCCCCAGGCCTCAGTACTATCGGTCTCAAACCACCCAATCACGGATGGGACATGAGCCAATCACAGATAAGACTCCGCCCTATCACAGATAAGACCCCACTCAGGACCAAGATCAGCCAATGGGGTTCCGCCGAGCCGGGGAGGGGTAGTCCCACCCACCATGAGCCCACGGCCCTGCGCGTCTTTGGCCGTCACATCTGTCCAATACGTTGAGGTCTGTGGAAGCTAAGCCAGACCATAAACCAGCTCCCCCATAAAGAAGAGCTACCAGGAGGAAGCTCTGGTTGGTCCCTTTTGGACCAATGGGCAGCAGCGAATTGCAGCTGTATTGATTGATTAGCATCGTTGTGAACAACAAGAGCTCGGCTTACCGTGTTGTGAATGTCCCCCCCGGTGGTCAGGAGCAGGGGGAGGCGGGGGCTGAAGTCATAATATTTGATCAGTATCGTGGCCGTGAGAGTGTGCTACGCTAGGAGTTAGTCAGCTGTTAGCGTAGCGTAGCGCAGGGGGAGGAAACCCTAGCTGGCCAGAGGGGGGATGGGGCTTGACCTCGCAGTTGTGGTGTGGTAAACCATTAAAGGTCCTGTTCACATGTGGAGACCTTAGCATTGAAAACACCACGTTTTGTCCCACAAAACCTTTTATATTTCATATCAAATAACCAGTAACTTGGAAGATTTGGTCCTCCGTGTGTTTTCAGGTCATTTAAGTCATCATAGTCAACATAGATGGTGTGAATACAGACTTTCTATATAGTATATAGTATATAGTCTAGACCAGTGCTAGGACCCACATGTGTCATTAGTCATTAAGTCACGACCCAAAAATATAAAATGTATTTACCAATATTGCAGTAATCAACAATGTACTGTTAAAAACGCTACATGATGTTGATGTTGATTGTTAAAAACATCCAGACATCCAGTATATGGTATATAGTATATAGTCTATACATCTAGTATATGGTATATAGTATATAGTCTAGACATCCAGTATATAGTATATAGTCTATACATCTAGTATATGGTATAAAGTATATAGTCTAGACATCCATTATATGGTACATGGTCTCCAGTATAGAGCGTGGTTCATATGGTAAGGACCTGTAGCTGCTGCAGCAGTGCAAAGCGCCCTGTGCGATGGGAACCATCACACATGGCTTTCAAGTGGATCAAGTGGCTGTAAACTGTAAACTTCCTGCGAGGCCTCACGGGTTAATGTTTGACAGAGCCTTTGATGTCACGTGGAGCTGAGAGTTCAGGTCAAGGCTGGGGAGGCGGGAACGGAGAGCAGGTAAACAGTAGACGTCAAGCTGCTGCCAGGCCCAGCGGCACGTACCCCCCGGACCACAGAGACGGGTCAGGCAAGGAGCAGGTAGGGGTTAGACAGTACAGAGACGGGTCATTAAGGAGCAGGTACGGGTTAGATAGTACAGAGGCGGGTCAGGCAAGGAGTAGGTAGGGGTTAGTACAGAGACGGGTCATTAAGGAGCAGGTAAGGGTTAGATTCTAACCTTGGAGGCTAGCTCTCAGATGTTCACGGTTGTGTTGAACGAAGCCTTAAACCCTGAAGGACAGGTACAGGTAGGCTGAGGTAGGTACAGGTAGATACAGGTAGGCTGAGGTAGGTACAGGTAGATACAGGTAGACTGAGGTAGGTACAGGTAGGCTGAGGTAGATACAGGTAGACTGAGGTAGGTATAGGTAGGCTGAGGTAGGTACAGGTAGATACAGGTAGACTGAGGTAGGTACAGGTAGGCTGAGGTAGGTACAGGTAGGTTGAGGTAGGCTGTGGTAGGTACAGGTAGATACAGGTAAGCTGAGGTAGATACAGGCAGGCTGAGGTAGATAAGGTATATACAGGGAGGCTGAGGTAGATACAGGTAGGCTGAGGTATATACAGGTAGGCTGAGGGTAGGCTGAGGTATATACAGGTAGGTATAGGTAGGCTGAGGTATATACAGGTAGGCTGAGGTATATACAGGTAGGCTGTATTTGTACT
>OOFB01031745.1:3555-14955 GCA_900323305.1 Trachyrincus murrayi | reverse complement strand
GGAGGACCAGTTATCATATCCCCTCTTCTAGTTCCTGGATGAATCCTGGACATTAAGTTTATGTGTTATATTAGTTATCCCAGGTGGGACATTTGGTTTAGTTTGTAGTTTTGTGGTAAGTTGGTAGTAAAACCAACATCCGAAAACAGTGATGGATAAAATGATATGGATTGACCCTGATACGTTCTAATCTTCTCACTAATTACCTTTTGTCTTTTCTTAAAACTGTCCTAATAGTATTTCATCTCACTTCTCACCTATTCCCTTATTATTAATAACAATAATACAATTTTAAAAGATCTACAACACGTAAAAGAGGCCTTAATCTCTGGTCTTACACTTTTCCTCCTGTGACATCACCGCTTTTCCTCCTGTGACTTCATCACCGACCTTTGACCCCGGTGACGTCCCCGTCCCCGTCCTGCATGGTGACCAGTCTCCTCCCTGTTGCTGCTGTCTAGTGTTTGGTTGTTATATGGACGGAGAGAAGCATGGAGCGCTGCTAGAGTTTAGTTGTTGGGTAACTCACACACATAACGCTCATCTTTTTCTTACGCAAGAGAGAACTGCTTCTTATGTGTGTTGTGATCAACCGCATTCTGCAACATCAACTCTGTTTTTAACTTTTTTTTTGTTGCAGAAACAGAGTTGATGTTGCACACCACGATTATTTCCCAACACCTTTATGAAGCAGAGCTCTTTGGCCGTTTCCCCTTTAAGTGGCTGACCCAAGACTGGCATGTTTAAAAGTGACATTAGTTTCTCTCTCTCTAACGCGCCTTTTTCCTGAGTGCAGTGGCTTGCTAGTTAGCAGAGACGTAGCGTGTTAGCTTAAATAGATGCTGAGTACATTCATTGAGTTAGAATGATACATTTTGTTTCATTTTATACCCTCTTGCTTCATTACCCTCTTGTACCTCTCTCTCTATCCGGTCTCTCCCCCCCCCCCCTCCCTCTCTCCTCCCTCTCTCCCCTCTCTCCCCCCCCCCCCCTCCCCCCCCCCCCCTCCCCCCCCCCCCCCCCCCCCCCCCCCCCCCCCCCCCCCCCCCCCCCCCCCCCCCCCCCCCCCCCCCCCCCCCTCCCTCCAGACCCAGAGGCAGATGACCTGTCCCAGTACCTGGACCAGCTCCTGGCCCACGCGGCCCCCCAGAGACCCTCCCCAGCAGCACGGGGTCTGGGCCGCTTCCGGGCCGCGGCCACCAAGACCAAGGAGATGGTGTCTCTGATGAGCAAGGCCCAGGGACTCAACATACAAAGTATGTATATTATTATGTATACTTTAATACATATATTAGATATTCATTCAACGTTTTAGAGTCCCTGTTTTACCCCCCGGTGATTGTAAGCCATTTCAAATTCGGTCCACTTGTGACGTCACAAGTGGAAGTGTCCACAAAGCTGTAAATAAAGCTCTCTCTCTCTCTCTCTCTCTCTCTCTCTCTCTCTCTCTCTCTCTCTCTCTCCTCCCTCCAGATGTGAACATGTATCTGCCCAACAAGCTGTTTCATTCTGCTCAGCCTTCACTGCACCTCAACCTCTCTGACAACCCTGAACCACAGGTACCTGTCTGTCTGCCTGCCTGTCTTTCTGTCCATCCCTCCATCCTTACATCTCTCCATCCTTAGATCCTTATATTAAAGTACATGAACGTTACATCAGAGATAGATCTCAACAAACTGCATTCTAAACTCAACACTGAAGAGCTGAAAAACCATTCCCGTCCCGTCTCGTCTTCTCCCGGGTCCCAGTCCCCCCAGAGGGTGGTGACGGGAGACGCCGGCGGTCTCCCCAGGGACGCCGGCGGTCTCCCCAGGGACGCCGGCGGTCAGGTGGACTACGATGCTCTGGTCCGGCTGCTCCGGGACACCCACAACCTGCAGGACCAGGGAGACATCCTCTACATCCTCTTTAAGGACAAGTGAGCACCGCTGGTTGTTGGATGTTGTGAGATGTGTTCCTGGTTCCTGGAGGCACGACGTTCAGCCCAGGGCTGGAAACATTGTCTTCGTTCATGTGTCAGTAGAGGTTGTATTGCCAGTGGCTTTTCTTGGTTAACCTGTGTGTTGTGGTGTCCATCTTTCTTTTACTATTCACTGTTTCTTCATTTACCTCTTTTATCCAAAGTGACATACGGTGAATTCAGACACATGTCATCAAGGAGCAGGTAGGGGTTAGGGGGCGTCTTGCTCTAGGATGCCTACAGGTTAGAGTGACCCCTAACCACCAGTCTATCCCGCCCTCCTGTCTGTCTGCAGGGGTCTGGACTGGGACACGGAGCTCCAGGGCCAGGGCTCCACGGTGCGGTGCCTGCTGGGGGAGCTGTACCAGCGGGCCGGGGAGCTGCGTCTCTGGGGTCTGGTCCGAATGATCTCTGGCATGCTGAGGCAGAAGGTGGAGGAGCTGGACTGGGTGGGTGGAGGACGGAGAGAGATGTGCACACACACACACACACACACACACACAGACACACACAGACACACACCCGCATGCACCTTCATACACTTTCAAGCACATACACCTTCAAGCACATACACAGGAAACACTGACACATACACACATATGTACACACAGGAAACGCAAATGAAAGTAAGGTCATTCAGTAAATTAATTCTGTTACATTTCTTGTTAACAGTGTTTGATATTCATTACAGTCTCTGATTAGACGTCATGAGAGATGTTTTATGAGACACTCCCTCTGATGATGGTCACCTTCTGTGATGGTCACCTTCTCCTCCTAGGCCTGCTCTGATTTGCTGGCTCACCAGAAGCACCTGACGGTGGGCCTGCCCCCGGAGCCCAGAGAGAAGACCATCACCGCCCCCATCCCCCCCGACCGGCTGGCCCGCCTCATAGAGGAGGCTAGCGACCACAACATCACCGTGGCCGTGCTCACTCAGGTCCTCATTTAGCCATTTAGTCATGTGACGCTTTTATCCAAAACGACTTTACAATGAAAGGTGTTCCGTCGTTCCTTCCTCTTCCCTCCTCTCCTCCTCCGTCTTCCCCTCTTCCTCTCACCCTCCTTCTCACACCTCCCTTCTCCTCCTCCCTCCCTCCATCCCCTCTCCACCAACCACCACCTCCTCCTCTCTCCTGCAGGAGATCATGGTGTTCCTAGCGATGAGCATCAGGACCCACCCGGATCTGTTCACCGAGATGTTCCGCCTCCGCATCGGCCTCATCATCCAGGTGATGGCTACCGAGCTGGCCCAGTCCCTCAACTGTAACGGTACGGAGGGAGGGAGAGGGAGGGAGGGAGGGGAGGGAGGGAGGGAGGTTAGGTAGGGAGGGAAGGGGGGGAAGGAGAGGGAGAGGGACACACTTAATCCTTTGCTGATCACAATAACATGTATGCTACATCGTGTGTGTGTGTGTGTGTGTGTGTGTGTGTGTGTGTGTGTGTGTGTGCGCGCGCGTGTGTGCGCGCGTGTGTGTGTGTGTGTGTGTGTGTGTGTGCGCGTGTGTGTGTGTGTGTGTGTGTGTGTGTGTGTGTCTGTGTCTGCGTGTGCGTGTGTGTGTGCGTGGCTAAGACCTGAGTGAGGTATGGTTGAGAAGTAAAAGTCTTCTTGATCTAAGACTCACATGAGGAGCAGTCAAAATAAAAGTTTCCCTGATCAGAGACTTGAGTGAGTGGTGTTGAGATGTGAAAATAAAAGTCCCCTTGGTCTCTCCTTGCAGCCGGAACACAGATTGTCCCTGACAGACAGGGGACGATGTTAATTACGATATTAATGCTTGAAACATTTGGCGTGTAATTTTCCAGTTGGGTGCGCTACTATTTTGAAATGCCAATGTGATTTGAGGATCATTGAGTTGATTGATGGTAATTGGTCAGTCTTTCAGTGCATGGATGTGAATATCAGCAGTAAAATAATCAAATGGAAATGAACGTTGACGTGGAGGCTGAAGGTGATGGAATGACATGCATTTCAAATTAGAAATCAATCACTCGGGTTCACACAGGTACCCGACAGGTAAACACAGGTGTATCTCGTTAACCAATCAACCTGAATCATGGTCCTGTTCCATTTGGTGTGACCAAGCATAGTCCATACTGTACAAACTGAGAACTATCTCCTGCACTGCTTTCCTCCCTGTCACAGATGGACCGCAGGTTCTCTTTAACTGAGCCGGTTAAGGTAACGTGTTAAACTATATGCTAAGTTATGCTAATTATATGCAAAACAGCTCATTTGGCTAACGGTACCTGTCAATATAACATATATGATATATATATATATATATATATATAATGTAGTAGTGTACAGGGGATGGATTTGCAGGGTGCTTGTGGTGAATCTGGACCACAAGCACCCTAAGTGAAGTCTTCAATGATTTTATACACATGTGTTTTCATTGGGTAGATTTCAATAGACTCTTCAATAGACTTTCATCCTCTCTGGCATTGCCAGAGAGGATGATTGATCGGGGTGGATATTGATGAGTATTGAACGGTGCTTGTTTCCCTGTGACAGATGGACCACAGGTTGTCACTGACGGACGTGATGAAGGTAGAAATACAGATGCTAATTCACCAGGGGTCACACTTAGGGAAAACTAGGATGGGTTGTAATTCATGTGATTTCATGAGTGATAATGAAAATAATGATTTGAACAGAAATCTGGCTTCATATTGTGGTCAAATATGCAAGGAATCCCAGCAGCAGCCGCTTAGAAAAACATTATAGTTAAATTAACTTCATAATAAATTGCGTCCGTAGTTCAGGTTGTTTGGTTCATAGCTTCTGTTTTTCATCACAGATGGAACACAGGTTGACCGAGCCAATTAAGGTAACAGTGTCAATAATTAGTTTAATTGATTTATTCATGCAATAGTTAATTGATATTATTATGTTACGGTGTTAATTCACCTATAGCGGATCGATATGAAGGTGTTAACCTAGAGTTGATACATTTCCAAATCAGAATCCTGATAAAGGATTGTGAATAAAAATATTATGGTCATCGTCATGATAAGGTGACAAAAATCATAATCTTTTTATGTCGGTGATCTTTTCCTCAGATTCAAAATTTTGATCGTACAAGAAAATTGCATGCAGCATTTCCGTGGGGTGTGTGTGTGTGTGTGTCTGTGTCTCTTTTTCAGGTAGAGTACAATTTGCCGTCACGCAAGGTGATGACGAGGATTAACATTAGTTATTAAACTAATTATCATTATCATGCCGAAATATGAGATGGGACTAAGATAAAATGCTGAAGCCAGCTTGTAGCAAGCGTCTTTAAAAAGTAATTCTGAATCATCTTCCCATTCTTTGTAACAAGATCATCTGCTTCTGACTCTCGTTCGGAATATTCTAGGTTCACTTTTCACGTGGATTAAACACAAACCATTCAGTCGTGAACAGTGAATGTCACGGGGCGTCTGTACATTTCTTTGGTCATTTGGTCATTTTTCAGAAGGTTTGCCGTGTAACACCATATGTTGATTAACACACAAACAGAATACTCTTAAGTTTCTTTTAATAAAAGCTGTCCTGTCTTGTCTTTGCTGATATATTTGGAGTTTGCCATCGATGGGAACAAATCCGTTTTTTTTCAGTTAACAGCGGTTGGGAATACTTACTTGTATTACTAATACTTTATTGTAGCTAAAACAGTTTTCTCTTGTTTCTATCTTTGTTCTCTTTGTACTCCTCCAGAGTCTCCCTTCCCATTCTCTGGACGTTGAACACTTTCAATCTGGAGTAAGAATCTTTTTCTTAACTGTCAAATACTGTATAATAGTGTAATGGTGCATTTTTGTGTCTTAAAAGGTGCATTACAGAAATGTGCACGTTTGTGAATTAGACTTAAGAATGAATCTATGTCTGTGTTTTTTACTACATTGGTGTAGTAAAAAAACTGTGTTTATGTCAACTTGTTTTACCTTTTTTGTTCAAAACATATATCACATATATCACAAAAACAAGAGCGCTAACTGTGGGGTGTTTTTCTGCTACCCAGCGCTACCAGCTGTCTTCCATGGAATCGCTGGACATTCCGGAGACTGCCCCGGTTGCCAGGGATACCAGGCACGGCCAATGGCTGCGTAGGAGACGTCTGGACGGAGCGCTGAACCGCGTGCCGGTCGGCTTCTACAAGAAAGTCTGGAGGATTCTGCAGAAGGTTGTGATACATGTTACAAATACAGCGCACAGAAATACATGCACACACACACACACAGAGACACACACACACAGACACAACAAAGTTTGTCAAAACCTAATTCACGATTTAAAGTGTAAATCATGGATGTGTTTTTAGTGCCACGGTCTGTCCATCGAGGGATTCGTACTTCCGTCCTCAACGACCAGAGAGGTGAGAGAACCACCTTCATCACAAATGTAACGTCAAATAAAACATCAACAAATGTACATTCAAATCTAGGCTGGTAGACTGGATCTATCGATCATACACTCCCACTTGTGATGTCACAAATGGCTACATTTTAACATCACACCTGGTGGTGGTGGTGGTAAAATAGTCAACTGCCGATAGGTCGATCTGTCAAACGACACTCCCACACTTGTGATGTCACAAACGGCTGCGTTGCGACCCCCCAGATGACGCCCGGGGAGATCAAGTTCTCGGTGCACGTGGAGGCGGTGCTGAACCGCGTGCCGCAGCCCGAGTACCGCCAGCTGCTGGTGGAGGCCATCCTGGTGCTCACCATGCTGGCCGACGTCGACATCCAGAGCGTCGGCTCCATCGTGCACGTGGAGAAGATTGTGCACATCGCCAACGACATGTTCTACAAGGATCAGGTGGGCGTGCACGCACGCACACACACACACTCCCAAATACTCTCTCGCCCGCTCCACTCGCTCTCTTCTTCCAGTCTTCTTTCTTCTGCATCTATCTCCCACTCCTCTTCCTCCCTCTTTCCACTCCATACTCTCCCACCCTCCTCTCTTCCTTTCCCTCATTCCGTCCTCCTCCATCCCTCTCTCTCCCCCCTCTCTGCCAACATATTTGAGCGTCCACTGCGCCAACTTGCCTGGCAATAAAACACCTTGTGATTGTGACCTTCCAGAAGGACCTGGGGGCGGAGGAGCAGCTGCTGGAACGCGACCCGTCCACAGGCGTGTGCAGGCTGCTGTACGACAGCGCCCCTAGCGGTCGCTTCGGCACCATGACCTACCTCACCAAGGCCGTGGCTACGTACATGCAGGACTTCCTGCCGGCGGGGGCGTGCATCGTGCAGTGAGGGGCGTGCACGGTTGTGCGTGGGCGTAGGCGTGCAGTTCGACTTTGAATGGGAAAGTATTGGTTGGGGGGGGGGCAGTTGTTTCATGATTCTGATTTTCGTGGACACACGCACATGGGAACGTGAATACGCACAAATGCATATATACATACATGCATATGTACACACACACGCACACGCACACAACAAACACAGGAAAACGCCTCCTGTCCAGTGCACTGTTAGACCATCACCAGCCTTCGCCACTAGATGGCGCCATACTCATGGCAATGTTACACAGAGATTGATACAAGCCTTGGTTTAAGGAGAATGTTTTGGTGTGATTGTAGCTTCTTAAAAAAGGGAAAATCAATAGAAAGAAACCTATACGAATTATGAATGAATGTTTTGTTTAGAAACACTGTGACATAATGGCAGACTAACTGATAAAGGAGTGACTGACTGGCAAGTTTTAAAATCCTAGTACTGTTTACTGTTAAGCGTCATAAACCCAGAACAATCACTGTACAAGCGATTGTATGGTAAATATCCTAAATGCTGTCCTCCTGCATCCTCATGCGCTTTATTCAGTAAAACGTTTCTGTAGAATGTATAAAATAATAGCAAAGCTATCGTATGAATCATTGTTTTAATGAATGGATGATGTATTTTTAGTTAGTTCTTGCTGCGGTAAAATAATTGCACATTGAATCCGAGCACAGTGATAGTAGTAGAAAAGTAAAGTTAATGGTGAACAAGAATCTGGAAAACAGTTTTGAATAGAGAAGGTTTAACTTCAACTGTTTGGGTTTATCCTAATGTGTGGAGGAAAATGGAATCGTTCCTCTGAAATGGAACTAAGTTTAAACGTTTCCTCTCAGTTAGGGAGATGCGTCTGAAATATTCAGTCAGGTGCTGTTTTACGTTTTGTGCCGGTCGGACACTCCCACATTGTGATGTCACAAAGGTTAATCACCACCTTGTGGTAAAATAATAGGGCGCTTTTAAATATTCTAGATATACATCTAGGTGAATTTAACCAGGTTAATATGCTATGTGATGAAAAATTACAATGTTTCATAAAATGACTGCATTACAGTCTTCAAATGTCATTTCACACACGCCATCCTATTGATAAACTGTTACACTCAAGACAATAGACTGTTTAACATACATGAACGTTGTTTGAATATTGAGACTCTGGTATATAGTGTGGTGTCAGCTGATATTTGGAGAATGCACTGTGATCTCCGCTAGTCGGCATAGCTACATCAATAAAATTATAATAAAATGAATGTGAAAAGGATAGACCAGTACAGTCTGGTCATATTTTTACGAAAAGTCAGTTGATATGAATTATTATTATCTACTATTTAATTGACACAATTGGGATGTCTTGCTTTATGTTCTGCTCGATGCTTCTCAATGATTAAAAAAAGACTACAACTCCCAGCATGCATCGCTCCGAGTCTGTCCAACCGTTACAAGGGTCCGCCAGTCAATCAAAAACAAAAAAAACGTATTGCAGTACACCATTGAATGTCCCCCTTAAATATTGTACAAGATTTTCTACTCCAACATAACATAACATATTTCAAGACGCACAGATGTGTGTAAAACCGTCATGAAAGTCCTAGGCGGAACGTTGTGTTCGTGGTCACAGTTCCCCGGGGTCTGTTGATGGTGAGACACGCGCCGAGAGCCGGACGAGACGTCGTCGGTGTGTTTCGTGTGGTGTTTTACATCTTAATTCTTCGCAGTGTTTACCTCTTTATGAACCCAAATGAGCTGCAGAGGAGACAGCGACACCGGTGCTCGGACCAAACGAAAAGTGGCGTACATTTACAGCCCGCAGTACATAGAAACATGCGATACTTTGTCCAAAGTACCCAAGCGGGTAACTATACCTCTCTGTTACTATCACCTTATAACTATACCTCTCTGTTAATATCACCTTATAACTATACCTCTCTGTTAATATCACATTATAACTATACCTCTCTGTTAATATCACCTTATAACTATACCTCTGTTAATATCACATTATAACTATACCTCTCTGTTAATATCACATTATAACTATACCTCTGTTAATATCACATTATAACTATACCTCTCTGTTAATATCACCTTATAACTATACCTCTGTTAATATCACATTATAACTATACCTCTTGTTAATATCACATTATAACTATACCTCTCTGTTAATATCACATTATAACTATACCTCTCTGTTAATATCACCTTATAAACTTCTAGGGACGTTTTTTATTTCCTTAAAATGTCTTGTATAAACCACAGAAGTCAACATTTACATATTTTGTATACATGCACATTTTTCTATATTTGTATTGCTTTAATGTACATCTGTGTTCATATTTTTTTTTCATTTATTTTGTTTTCTATTTGCTATATCTTGAGAAGAGCAATTACAGTCGTAACAGAGGCATTCACAGAAACCGTATCCCCCGGGATTAATACCTAATTAATAATGTGAATCTGAGTAAATGACTTTGTTACTTGTGTAGGCGAGCATGGTCCACTCTCTGATAGAGGCATATGGACTACTGGACGACATGAGGTAAGTAGTTATTTAAGAAGTAGTATTTGCACATACACTCATCTTTAAACCTACAATATTTAGTGTCTCACTGGCTTTAGAAGAAGAAAGTTGGTGTTTGTGTCAAGTGGTGTAATTAATGCCTGAATAGGGCCACCCCACGTCTCATACAAGCGATGGGGCATGTGTAAACGCGTAGTAATAGTAGTTTACTAGTTCCCATATTTAGGTTATTTTTTATTTTAATTAATTTTGGGTGTGGCTCTAAATAATCCCAAATGTGTTTCTACCTCACCTTCACATGCATGTTCTTCCTTCCTTAAATATAAAACTGTCTGTCATGTGATTATAAAATGAAAGAGCAGTCATTATTAACCGTGTCCCTGCAGTGTCGTAAAACCCCGCATGGCCACCATAGAGGAGATGGCCCAGTTCCACACTGACGCCTACCTGGAGCACCTGCACAAGATCAGCCAGGACGGAGACACCGATGACCCCCAGTCTGGGGACTATGGTCTGGGTAGGTACCGCGCTGCGTGTGTGTGGGTTATTGGTAGGCAGGCTTCAGCTCTCTGATATAGATGTGTGTGTGTGTGTGTGTGTGTGTGTGTGTGTGTGTGTTTAAAGTTCTTCCATCATAAACAATCTGTGGTATGTCGGTGTTTTATAGTACTTCAATGAAATGAATTGTTTTGGCCACTAGAGGGCGCCATGACACTGAAAATAAAAACTAAACGGCGCCTCTGGGGCCAAGCAAACCCGATACGCCAAATTGCTAAACTTAATCATCTCTAATCTAATACTGATGTTAAATATTTTAAACTTTATACCTGGACGTAACCATTGTTAAACCTATAGGCCTTTATCAACACAACCATTTCCAAACATAATACATGTATTGTGTTTTCAAGTTCTCTCAATTTTTCCCTGGAAGAATGAGATAAAGTCGATCGGCCCATTCATATCTCAGGACTGTCCTGCCTGTCATCCCGTGTCACCCCTCTGTCTCTGTTCTCTCCTGCCCTTCCTCCTCCACTCATCCCTCTCTCCCTTCCTCCCTTTGTTGTGTTCCCCCCTGTCCATCCTTCCTGTCTCCACCACTCTCTGTCTCTGTCTCTCCCGGTCCGTGTGTCTGTATCTGTTTATCTGCCCTTCTCTGCTGGTGACACACGTGTGTTATTGTTGCCTCTCTGTTTCATTGTGTTTGTCCGCGAGCGGTCCAGGTCTCAGGGGTTATCCACTAAGGCGGGTCTGTGATCGTGAAATGTGTCAGACAAATAAAGTTGGCTTGGAAGTCATTATGGAGGCAAGAACGCTGTCTCACTCCATCTTTAAAACAACAACACTAACCACACTCCTCCTCCTCCCCTCTCCCTCCCTCCCTCCTCTCCTCTCCCTCCTCTCCCCCCCCCCTCCTCCCCCCCCCCCCCCCCCCCCCCCCCCCCCCCCCCCCCCCCCCCCCCACCCCCCCCCCCTCTCCCCCCCCCCCCCCCCCCCCCCTCCCCCCCCCCCCCCCCCTCTCCCCCCCCCCCATCCCCCCCCCCCTCCCTCTCCCCCCCCTCTCCCTCCCTCTCATCACTCTCTCCCCCCTTCATCACACTCTCCCTTCCTCTCATCACACTCTCCCTTCCTCTCATCACACTCCCCCCCC
>OOFB01031722.1:0-13045 GCA_900323305.1 Trachyrincus murrayi | reverse complement strand
GTATGCTATTGAGCAAGGCACTCAGACTACCACTGAGATAACTGAGTACCTGAATTCAATGTATGTCACGTTGGATAAAAGTGTCTGTTAAAATGTGTGTGTGTGTGTGTGTGTGTGTGTGTGCGTGTGCGTGTGTGTGTGTGTGTGTGCGTGTGTGCGTGTGCACGTGTGTGTGTGTGTGTGTGTGTGTCAGAGAGACAAACGACAGCCTCATTTCGTAGCCGGCTATAAAGTCCTGTTTGTTCACTGGAGGAGAGGGTCTGACAGAGGGCTAGCGGTCTATTTGTGTAAACGGAAACATCGTTTATATCAACTGACCCAGACCCAACCCAGACCCGGACTAGAAGACAGGCTTTTTGTTTCGTTCAGAATGTTTTAACAACTGCTCAGGTCAGGTCAACACACAGGGAGGTATTTTTAATAAATGACTCCTACTAAATACAGTCGATGTTATAACTCGATGCACAGTTTTTAAACGATTCAACGTTCACCTCCGTCATACCGTTGTTATGAGGAAGGATAATACAGCCGTGTGTTTATTTGACAATCAAATATGGGTTGATTAAGGTTTTATCTCTATAATGGATGTGTGTGATTAGGTCCAGTGTAACTTTCCGTGCCCTTCCTGCGTCATGGAAGCCATTGTACTTTGGGGTTATGGTGAGATGTGGACCTGATGTGCAGGATCATAACACGATGTACAAACCAACGTTTTCTATCGTTGCTTCTTCACACAACCCCAAACACTGATATTAATGGAATATCACATAGCAATAATTCATTTGCATGCATGCTATTCATTTTGTTTGTGTGTTTTTGAGAATTTAATTAAATTGATAAAATGTTAAAGATTTTCAGTGTCTTTAGAGAAAGGCTTAGAAACAGATAAAACAAGTAAAAGATAATTTACCTTTCTTCAGGTAAACAAGGTTCTACTTTAAAGTGCTGTGAATAAATACGTTTTGTGAATAATAAAACGTGATTTATGGAGGTGTGTGACATATTGAAAGGAGATTATTCTGCTCAGTTCGGGTAAAGTTGAAGACTTAGACCAAGAAGGTTTAATACGATATCGGGTACAGCCAGACTCTCCAGGCGGGAGAGTCAGGCTGAACAGCGTCCTTATAACATATGAACCTCATACAATGATGATCTATGTTCCTGCCATGTCTAATGAGTACCAGTAGGTCACAATGTAATTATAGTGAACCCTATGCATCCACGAGTCCTTCGCATTCTCTTAATGTATCCACATATACTACAGGTTCTCTTAATGTATCAACAGATACTACAGAGTATCTTCATGTATCCACAGATACTACAGTGTATCTTCATGTATCCACAAATACTACAGAGTATCTTCATGTATCAACATATACTACAGGTTCTCTTCATGTATCAACAGATACTAAAGATCTGAGAGTATCTTCATGTATCAACATATACTACAGGTTCTCTTCATGTATCAACAGATACTAAAGTATCTGAGAGTATCTTCATGTATGATATGTTCTCGTCATGTATCCACATATACTACAGAGTATCTTCATGTATCCACATATACTACAGGTTCTCTTCAGAGTATCTTGATGTATGATATGTTCTCTTCATGTATACTCCTACAGATTAATGTCCACCGCAGGGTAAACCTTAATCATAACAAGGACATCTTAAAACACCCAGAGAAAGGAACACTTTCAGACTAAAGAATACAGTATATATATACACAGATATATGATTATTATAATGGTATATAGGTATATTAGGATATATTGTTATCCTAAGTAGGTCATGTAAAAGCATCAATAGTGCAATGAGACAAAAACTCAATCACACTCATAGCGAAAAGGAAACCCGGAGCTCATCAGCATAACACCTTTTAAAAAACGATGACTCAGCCGGAGAACCGCCAGAGAACCATCAAACTAAACACGGACTAAATCCAAGCGGCGATGTATATTGTTTGGTCTGATAAACGACCAGCATTGACTCTCTGTACATTTCCCATGGTGAGCGGACCGTGATGGAGGGCGCTCGTTGGGGCCTACCGGAGAACACTGAGGTCACAGACTAGTCAAACCCTACCCCAGGGGTCGGGGGGGCAGCGTCCCTGCTCCAACATGGATGTGTCACGACAGATGTTATTTTGGTTACAGAGAGGGGAGGGAGGGGAAATGCCCTGGTCTGTTTATATTTGTCGGAAGGAAAACTGCCAATAAAGATACGAGGCTATGCTATCAGATAAGCGGACGGAGCAGACAGAGAAATATGAGACCAACAGTGACTAATAATCATTAGTCCCGCCTGCCATCTTGAGTGGCAGGTGCAGTATTCTCCATGAGGATACTACTGCTATCTAATGACAAGAGAGAGACAGTGTATAGACAGAAAGACAGACAGGCAGGCAGATAGGCAGGCAGACAGACAGGCAGGCAGAGAGACAGACAGGCATGCAGACAGACAGGCAGGCAGACAGACAAACAAACAAACAGGCAGACAGACAGACAGGCAGACAGACAGACAGACAGACAGACAGACAGGCGGGCGGGCGGCCAGGCAGGCAGTTTTCAGTCATCGATGAGCACTTACTATTTTTTTCAACTAACAAAGTGCATTGTAGTTTTGATTGTAACCACTAGGAGGTGCTAGATAAGAATAACAGAACGTTTGTAATAAATGTAATTGTAATTATGTGTCTGTATCTGAATCAGTTTGCTACACAAAGGACCAATAAACACATAACACACATATGAACACTAGGCCTATAAAACACTATACACTGTATATTTAGCTAGGATTCAATTACTCGGGGTTACGGGCTTCCTGTTAAATAAAAGTAATTTTGCAGTGCAATTCAAAACAACCATCGAGGAAGCTTGGCAGTTAAATAACAGAATTACCTTCAACTGAATCCATGTTCTGTTACTCAGCATTCAAATACATTCACATATTCAAATGTATGTGTGCGTTTTATCTGTTCAGCACCACCGCTCCAGTCTAGCCTTCACACCCCCCTCAAGTTATTCATGACTATGACTTAATATCATTTGTCCTGGGGCTTTGTCCTAAAAAAACATATTCAACACATCATTTTAATACCAAGCTGCTTTTATTTTAAAGGCTGAGCATTACAGTTTCCAAGCACACACTCGTGTTCAGATTATCAAGTGTTTATACAGAAATGCCCTCAAGAATTACATGTAACCTTTAAGTTGTGTAGCGCATTCTAAAGGCTGATTACTGATTATGTAACATTCTGTTAGTTAGCAGGAGGGAGAGAGGGAGAGAGAGAAGAGAGAGAGGGAGAGAGAGGGGGGTTGAGAGAGAGAGAGAGAGATAGAGAGAGAGAGAGAGAGAGAGAGGGATAGAGAGAGGGATGGAGAAAGAGAGAGAGAGAGAGAGATAGAGAGAGAGGGAGAGAGAGAGTTCTGGTCCAAGGATAGAAATCAAGAACAAAATAAATAATACTGATCTATTTTTTGTGAACTGAAAATTTACATGAGATAATATGAGATAGCAATTTTCATGTGTTTTGAGTATAAGATGTGATAATAATGTAATATTAGGCCTACTTTGACTGTTAGCCAAAAGTCTTTTTCTGCCCATGTGTTTTTAGAATAATGTTTTACTGCTCCAATGAAGCCATTCGCAAAGCTAATTTCAAGGCCTGTGTGTGTGTGTGTGTGTGTGTGAGTGAGAAAGAGTGTGCCAATAAACACGGTGACTGTATGCCTGCCAGTGTTTGACTCAAAAGCCCTTTGATAGCCGGTGTTTGGGGATTTGAAGGCCATCAGCAGAATTAGAACTAGCGTCGGCCATCTTGGATCTTGGCACTTCAGTTCATAATGCTTCCACTCACCTTGAAACTATGGAGAGGCGCCAGTTAAGACGGCCTTCAAGGGACTAGACTCTTAAATGTGATAATTTACAGATAGGATAGGAGTTTATGTCTTCTATTAATTAATAATAATGACGCACACAGATTATTAGATAATTTATAATTTATTCTTTCTCACTGTAATAATGCCAAAATATCACATTCTACATTAATACTGGGAAAAGCTGGTTTCCGAAACATTTCAGGGAGTCAGTTAGTCTCAAAGCCCATAATGCATAGTTTGCGGCTGAAAAAACCCAAAATGTCCTCCATAAAGAAATGATTGACTGCTACTTCAAGCCCCTTTGCTGAACTCCTTTAGGGTCGAATTATAGTTCTGTGTTGAATAAGCATCGTAGGAACGCCATGGGTTTCTACATCCACCTCTCGAAAAATCTAACTCCACGCCACGCCCAGTTTATTTATGACTAGTTGAGGAGTTTTGCAGATGTTCAGCTGTACGACACATCATCTTCACATTATAAAGCTCACCAGATTTCACTGAAGTAGTTCGCTTTTGGCCAGCGTAGAGACCCACAGCACACCTACGCCGGCTATTCCGACGAAGACGTATCATTTAGCCTTAAGGGCTCCCGGAGCCTAAAAGATGGAGAACACCCTGCATCCGCAACCACAACCCCCGGACTAGGACAACACACCGAACAGCTGTCACATAGAAAATAGGCCACAAGTCACACTTGTCTAAAAATGGCCACAGCCGAATTAGAGAAACTAGATGTATGCAGGGCCGGGTGAGTCCCGTGTCTGCTAAACACACAGGGACAGGTGTCAGAAGAGATCTGGTGAGATATCCTACAATTCACTCAACCCCCCACTAGCAGCCTCGCACGGCCCCCTGGGTAACGGCCCCTGATCTGATAGGATGTGATCTGATACTCTGATATAGATGCCATCTCATCCATGATCATCAGCCATCTGAGAGCAGATTACACGAACAAGCTGACAATAACTGTAACGGAGAATTATTTCACAATAAACTAGTAGTTACCAATATTGTTACCGATACCTGTTCCACAGTTTCCCCGTGTTGTAGTTTACTTTCTTTACTATCCATCCATTCCACTCTCTCGTCTCCTAGCTGAATCCCCACAGACTCCAGTAGTCGATCCCAGATCAAAAAAGCACAAGAGAAAAGTAATCAATCCATAACCATATAGGAGAAAAAAAAGAAACCATTTTCTAGTAGATTGACTTGCCAACTGGCTGTTTGCACACACTGTTCACTTAACCCTGCCTAGGAGAGAATGTAATGTATGAAAAAATATATTTATTGATTGTCCGATCAGTGAATCCAAGTTCCTCAAAGAAGTGACCAGAACATCAAGAAGATACAAGGACCACTACAACGCCTGTTGGTTCCTCCACGTCATCTGACAGATGAGTCTCTCATCTGTGACGTCATGCTGAATATTTCACCACTGTCCCAGTGGCGGTTGTCATCTCTGTGAGTTCCCTTTTACTGGTAATAGCCACCGGGCATTGCTGTAGTAGAAGGATTCTCTCCCCTCAACCTCAGCAAAACATCAAGAGTCCTCAGGGACAGAATCAAACACAGTGCCAAACACAACAAGACCAGAGCCAGGTTGGACCACTTGCAGGCTTCAGCCAGCCACTGGTGTTATGAGTGGATTGATGCCATGGTGGCATTACCATGCAGCACCATGTTTCTAAGCTTCAGCTGTCGTTTTGCTAATGCATTGCTAAGCTAATAGCAGGGAAAGCTAGCACGACAATACAAAAGGTGTAACCTATGGTAAATACTGTATGACAGCATTTCTAAGAATTAAAAATGGACAACTGAATGGAAAAGACTGCAGTTAAACAAGAGAAAGGGGACTGTTATCGCAGGAATTCCTTGTTAATAATGTTAACACCTTAATAACACCTTTCATGAAATAAATACATTACATAACAGCAAGTCACAAAGAGTTAGTAGAAATGCAGTACATTGTCTGTTCTGAAAGGCCAGAAGAGCTAGGCTTGGATTCCAAAGGTGTGTTGCAGTCCTGCTGGGTTCTGCTACAGAACCAGGGAGTACAGAGAGAGAGAAGTCCTGCTGTGTTCTGCTACAGAACCGGGGAGTACACAGAGAGAGAGAGAAGTCCTGCTGGGTTCTGCTACAGAACCAGGGAGTACAGAGAGAGAGAAGTCCTGCTGTGTTCTGCTACAGAACCGGGGAGTACACAGAGAGAGAGAGAAGTCCTGCTGTGTTCTGCTACAGAACCGGGGAGTACACAGAGAGAGAGAGAAGTCCTGCTGTGTTCTGCTACAGAACCGGGGAGTACACAGAGAGAGAGAGAAGTCCTGCTGTGTTCTGCTACAGAACCGGGGAGTACAGAGAGAGAGAGAGAATGTCCTGCTGGGTTCTGCTACAGAACCGGGGGGTACAGAGAGAGAGAGAGAGAGAGAGAAGTCCTGCTGGGTTCTGCTACAGAACCGGGGAGTACAGAGAGAGAGAGAGAAGTCCTGCTGGGTTCTGCTACAGAACCGGGGAGTACACACACAGAGAGAGAGAGAGAGAGAGAGAGAGAGAGAGAGAGACCCGGCCGGCCACGCTGACGCAGCAGATCCTCTACCTCTGTTGACTTTTCCTGGGCAGCAATTTCAAAAATGTCTTGCACAGCTTTTTGCTCTTGACCTTTGACCTGGCGATGTTCTTGGCGAAGGCGTCTCGGAGCGTGGCGATGTTGTGGGTCTGGTGGAATGGGGAGGCGGTGGCGTGGCCGGGCGGGTCGCCAGACGGACGGTTGAGAAGCACCGAGAAGCTTCTCTCCTGCTGTCTGAAGTCATACTCCACGCTATAGAGACGAACAGACGGCAATGTCAGACAACAGACAACCGCTGCTGGGAAAACAAGATGGAGGCAGGATATTGAGACAGACGGCAATGTCAGACAACACACAACCGCTGCTCGGAAAACAAGATGGAGGCAGGATATTGACTAAATGACTAAATAGTAAACGGTAAAACCAACACCAAAATGAAAGCCCAGCACCGAACCTAACGAGCTGCATCACCTGACGCAATATCAGCCAATCAGAAAGAAGCCTGTGCTTCTTGAGCGTTTCAGCAGAGAAGGTAAGTGAGTCGGCGACTCCAGGACAGTTGAGATGTTTAGTGGAGGGAAATGCCTCACGCTTCACTACTCAAAAATGCCACCTGAATTGTTTATAATTGTGTCTGAGACAAATACGGAATACAAAATCAAAAAAAATATGTTTTACTATAACACAACTTAAGGATAATTAACATTTTGCCTGATGCAATTTAATGACAAGATAGTCTAGTGTCCAGACTCCTATCTGAAAGGTTGTGGGTTCGATCCCCAATGCCCTCAGCCTAGAGCCAGATGCCTAACCCCTACCTGCTCCTTAATGCCATGTATCCAAATGCACTGTAAGTGGCTTTGGAAGTTTCTGCTAAATGTCTAAATAGTAAAACAGTAAATCAAACCATACATTATTATGGTTATTGGTCATCATTCCACATCTCTCTCACCTGTAGACCACACAGGCGGTCCTCTGGCATATGGTGCAGTTTTTCAAGTCCTGGCCCGTCCTGTAGCACCAGCAACTGAAATAAAAACAATAAAACGATAAAACGATAAAACTCAGCGGTGATCTTCCTCTCGTTTGACAGACAGCCAGACTAACAAGCCGGCGATGAACTCGGTCGCATTAAGGAGGGCGCACAGCCCTCCACAGACATTAGAGGTTCATTTGAGGTTAGTTAGCATCAGACATGACCTCTGGCTCCATGAGAAATGCAGTAGCTCGCAGGTTTCAATGAGAGTGATTAGCAGGGACAGATAAGCTCGAGGCCAGAGGATTTAATTCATGTTCGCTTTGCTGCTAAAGCGAGACGGAGGTTCATGTGATACACATCCCATATAGCAAGCAGACATAAACCTCTGTCTGTCATCCACAAGGACACCACACACACACACACACACACACACACACACACAGACATGACATGACACACGTGTCATGTCTGTGAACAGATTTTGAATGAGCATTTAGATTGAGCAACTTCAAAACAGATATTACAATATGCCATTGTTATGTGTATGTATGAACAAATATCAAATATCTTTTCCAAAGTAGTTTCCAGTAAACAAAGAGTATGTGAAACTGAATCCTGAAGTCATAATATTTATGACTAGTAGGGGAGAGACAGGAGTGGGCGTGGCTCTCCGGAGCTGATTAGAAGACAGGTGAGTGGCAGGTGTTTTTACTAATTACTAATCAGCAGCAGCTGAACGGAGGGAGCTGAGGAAACTCAGTCTGCCATCAGAGTTGTTGTGTTCATGCTGTGATAAAAGGTCCACTCCATGCTATCCCAAACCTCTTCTGCCTGTTCTACTCCTTCACACATGGTGATTATTATTCATCCAATATAATCCTACCCTTTCTCAAATGTTAATACAGCAAGTAAAATAGTAACTAACAAAAGTACATGAAACCTGCTAGCCAAGGAGCAGAGAAACAAACATCTTAATAATGGGGCCAGGAGAGTGTAGCGGCTAGCGTGTTCCATTCTCCCAGCCGAAAGGTTCTGGGTTCGAACCCAAGCGTCCAGAACCTACCTGTAGACATACCCCCAACCCTCGTCCTACCCCCTACCTGCTCCTTAATGACATGAATCTGAATTCACAGTAGGACGCTTTGGATGTAAGAATCTGGTAAACACTGAAATGGTAAAACGGCAAATCGATTCATGGCAATATGAGACCCTGGTTGCCGGTCTCTTACCCGGCGGTGGACGCGTGGCTCTGCTCCAGGTCCTGGATGATGTGTAGCAGGGTGGCTATCCTGGCCCTGTTGGCCTCCAGGCTGGCCTCCACCGTCTCCAGCCTCCACTGCAGAGCTGCCGTCTTGGAGCAACGCGGGGAGGGAGGCAGCAGCAGCTCCTCCGCGTGTGGTGGGTGGGCGTGGGCCTGGGTAGCGTGCACCTCCGGGTCCTGGTGGGCCAGCGTGCGGCCAGAACTCGGGCACGCTCTGACCCGAGAGCGGAGGTGCGCGAGCGCTGTCAGGTTGGTCCACGGCCGCTGCAGTTTGACACCGCAGGTAGGCCCCGTGGGCGTGCACAGTTCTCTCTCACTTGTGTCGAGCGTGTTCTGCGAGAGGGTTGAGCTCGCTGAACTGTGTGTGCACGACAGCTGTGATGACAGCGTATCCGAGTCGGAGATTCGGCGTCTGGATAATTCGCCAGTCGATCCGTCGAGTGAGGAGTTAGCGGCGGCGTCCGCTGGTGCGGTGCAGCACCGGAGGTTTGTCGGTGTCGTGATAGGAGATGTTGAGAGGAGGGAGCGTGCGTCGCTGTCCGCGCTGTGTTCGAGGTCGTCACGTGCAGGGCGGCCCGGGAAGCACGGTTCTGTGGTCGTTGGATGTTCTTCGGATGGTCTGACTTCTGGCTGCGTAGCGGTCTGGACCTCCTTGATTCTGTCTGTGTGGCCTTGAAGCTGCAATAACTGTTGTTCATTTGTGTTCATCGATGTCTGCGACTGACATCTCTGTGGCTTTATTCGTGAAATATAATTGAGATGATGAGTGACTTTTAGGAAGATAGAGTTTTGATTTGGCTTCGAGTTCTGTTTTACTGGAATATCGATGCATTTATAGTTGTCTTTGTTTGGATCAAAACAGGACTTGGTAATTGAATTAACCTTTGTATCAGGCTGAACTGTATTGACAGTGTATGTGTGATTGCTCATGCACTGATCAGATACCGTTAGAGCCGTCATATTTTTTAGTAAACTCGGGGGAAATCGATGCAAATGTTTGCGCGTCTGTGACGAATTTGGAACGCCACCGGCTAAGTGCATTTTCTCTGATAAAGTAAGTGGCTCTGACAGTTCGATCATGGGTCTCCCCAGGCCTTGAGCCTCTGAGGTCAGTGAACTATGATGAATAGGAACGGTGTTCTGGAGAGCGGGGCCATTATGGGAATGAATTTGGGTGTCTGGCGAAGTTTGCGTTGGACGGGATGTATTTGTGTGTGATGGACGGTCAAGGTTGAGGACGTGGGTGAGATTGGCTCCGTCGCCTGATGTATGCGGTGAAACATCACGTGATCGATGGCCACTTCTGGGCTTTTCAATCAGTTCTGGAGCTGCGGAGGGGCTTACCTGCTCATCGAGAGGGAGGATTTTATACAGCACGCTAGCGGAGAAAGCGTTACTGTTTGAGGTTGTAATAATTGGTGATGTAGGGGTTATAGGGGAAGGTTTTGAGCATAGAGACCGAATGAGTTCGGCGCTATAGTTGTTGCTCGTAGGCTTTGGGTCTGACGGATTGGTCTCAAGTAGCGTACCGACACGTCTGAAGGGTTTTATAGCCGGTACAAGGTCTGTCGTGGTCTTTGCGATGGTAGTTGTATGTGATGCCGTGTGAGTGGGTGCTTTAATGTGCATATGTGTGCCAACTGCTAAAGAAGTATTATTCTCCTTGTGCGATGACAGAGTGTCCATTATTTGTGTGGTAGCAAGATGTAAAATACTGCCAGGGAAAGTCGTTGGACGCATTGCAGTCTTGGCATTATTCTGTGTATTCATTACCATTTCCAGAGATGCTTTCGATGGAGGATTGACTACGTTCATTGGGTTCGTAGATCTAGAGGAGTCAGAGCACTCTTGGTTTTTTATGTTCTTGTTTTTAACAGTTATACAATCATTGATAGTGTTGGGGCCTTTAAAACCCATGGTATACATGTTGATCTTATAGTCTGTATGTAGTGTGTTCGTCGATGTCTTGATTGCGTTCGGTGTGTTTTCAGGCCCAGGGGGAGTGGATGTGTGTGATCTAGTGCTTTCCAGAACAGCAGCGGGGAGTTGCCTGTTGCTAGGGGCAATGTGTATGTCGCCGTAGTCCGACACACTGTACCTTGTTGCGATGCAATTTGACGTTTCAGTCCATTTACGATAAGAACATCCATATGGGTTGTTTGCTTTCGTCGCTATGGCAAACTGTGGAGGCAGCGATATACACGCCGGGATGGAAGGTTTATTGGTGTGGGGTTGCGTCTCTAAGGAATTGCCGTTGGCATCCCGTTGTCTCGTTTCAATTATGGCTTCGGTGACAGTCAGTGCTTTAGTGTGTAGGACAGCGGGCAGTCGGGTCCGTGTTTGTGGATGTAATGGCGCGACGGAGTGACCCTGGGGGTTCGTGTGAACAGAGTGCACGGGACATGATGGATGTGGAGCTTGGGGTTTCAGTCCAGCGTTGGGAGATACAAGCAGGGGTCCGCCTGCCGGGCTGGGCCCTCGGGCCGTGCAGGCGGTCGTCCTCTGGGGCTGCTGGGAATGGCCTAGCTGGGGGTCTCTGAGCTTCTCCATATGAGTAGTAGTGGTGGTGGTCATGGTGGTGGTGGTGGTGGTTGGAGATGGGATTGGGGCTGGATTTAAAGTTATCCCCTCAGGGCGTGCACTGGTAGGCTTCTGCCATCCCATAATGTCTGGCCCACAGGACACCGTCTGCTTCCCGCCACATTGGTTGCAGATCTTTGGGGGCGTTCTGAAGGGTTGCATGACCTTAACGGATGTCCCCTCGCCAGACTGCTCCACGTAATGTCCTCCAACGGGTTGCACCTGGTCTCGTGCTAGAGAAGCGATGTCCTTCTCAGGCCGCACGTCCCCACCATCAAAGCTAATCCCACCAATAGCGTCCGAGTCGACCACACTGCCGTTTGTGTAGCGGAGGTTAAGCTTGGGTTTTGGCCCACCTTTCGTGAGATTCCCTGCCAGGTGTGGGTTGGTCTTGATTGCCCGGGCATAGCAGCAGTCGGTTTTATTGTTGCTCTGGCTTCCTTCCCGATGCTCGGTGGTCCCTGCGGGGATCTCTTTGAAAGTGACTTCCTTTCTGGTCTTGGCTTCCATACATCTCTGTTTAGAAACTAGTCCCTGGTTCCTGTCACTCTGCGTTTGCTGTAAGATTCCTTCCTCTTTGAGTTCCTTGGCGACGTAGCTCTCCAAAGCCGATGGGGTGAAGACGATGTTTACCGGTCGCTTGAGACCGGGCTGAAGGAGGGGCAACTTCCCGACGCCCGGAGACGTCTGGACGCCGATGCTGCACTGCTGTGTCCATGACAGCGACGGCAGCGGCGGGGGACCCGCAGTCTTCTCTCCTGCGAGAGATTTGTAGCCCCGTAGTCCGACCAGGGCGGGAACGCCGAGAACCGGAACCGGCGTGGCGAGGTCCGTGGCTCGTCTCCCCATCCTCGGGTGTGAGGAGAACCCAAACGTCCAAACAAGCAGCAGATGAAGAAGAGTCCTCTCACCTCAACACAACATCTGAAAGGAAACAGGCATCAGAGGAGTTTACCGTGAGTCGTGGTGTTTAGAAGTTGGCTGGCGACCACGAGTCAACTTAAAACCATGTAAACACGGAGGAGGATTTAAGAGGAAAAAGCTTCTTAACGTAAAGCAGGAGGATTAGTGTACGTCTCCAGTGTCTCTTTACACACGTAGTGGAGATAAGACAAGAACCTCAGCCAGCCTGGACTGGAACCTGGCGGTGATGATCGCCACTTCTGAGGTTCAAGTTTGGAGTTTGCACACGTCGTCGGTGATGTTCTGAAACTCCGAAGCCTCTAACTAAGAAACTTCTTCCACCGAAATAAAAACAACATTCATAGCTCATGAATAAATGATTAAACTCCTGTAAATAATGTTAATTATTTACGATAGTATAAATAATTTGCAGCGGCTTGTTCTCATGAAGCTTGTATATTCTCTCAACACAATACCAGCTGACATCATAGAGCCAGGCCCCTCACCCATCTCATTAAAGCTCTCTTTCAGATCACCTTGGGCCCGCCCGTGATGTGGACTGTAAGTGGATGCTACGAAATTCATTAACCTAGTGGGCATTTAACCAGAGTGTGTCATTGTATGTGCATGTGTGTGTGTGTGTATGTGTGTGTAATGTCAAATGAATGATTTATGCTATTATAGCTTAGCGGCCAAGACAAACAAGGTAGCGCTTGGATAGAAAGGGTTTAAAAAGTTTCTATGGCCATTAGATGACATGCATGATTTATTTCAGTGTGTGTGTGTGTGAGCATATGTGTGTGTACATGCATATGAGAGAAAATATGTGTTGATTTATTCTACGGACGTTAAGACTTCGTCTACTCCAACCAAACACG
>OOFB01031708.1:0-17503 GCA_900323305.1 Trachyrincus murrayi | reverse complement strand
ACACACACACAATTCCGATTGAAGACGGTAAATAATCAGGTTTTCCGCAACAAGCACACACACACACACACACACACACACACACACACACATACATATACACACACACACACACACATACATATACACACACACACACACCAGTGTTTCCCTACATGTATCCAGCAGTGCTGCAGCCCCGCCGCTGGATTACCAGCACCACTGCAATCAGCCAATCAGCCCAAATTATATTTATTTCATTTAAAAACATATATATACGTATATATATATATATATATAAATCATAGGTGGTCCCTATTGCACCCCCGTAAATGGTTACATTGTCATTATTGTCATTGGAGAAATATTGTTGAAAAATACTGACTAACCCAAAATAGTGTTCTGCTATAGAAGAATAAAAAACACACGGTGATACTGTAGGTGGCGTTAGCTCATGAATGGTTTTAGACTAAATGTAGGAAGCATAAAGAGAAAAAGTAACACAACAAGTGACTTAATAATAGTAAGTAAATAGTAAATAGAAAGTAGCCTACATATTTGATTGTGTAGAACTGAAGCAATAGCATTACGAAACCCAGACGGTGGCATGGCTACAAATTGCAGACTGAAAACTCGAACATTAATGCCAAGAAAATGTGGCTCACGCACATAGTGCATGAGCATGCTTCCTCTTTATTATTGTTATGTTATGTTGTTATAGCTTATTGTTATGTTGTATACATATACTGGAACCACTGATCACACTAACACCTCTCTGTGCACGCGCACATCAGCACCGTGTCAACATCAACATAGTGCACCTCACACACACCTCAGCACCGCTGCTGGAAAAAATTTACACACACACACACACACACACACACACACACACACACACACACACACACACACACACACACACACACACACACACACACACACACACACACACACACACACACACACACACACACACACACACACACACACACACACACACACACACACACACACACACACACACACACACACACACACACACACACACACACACAAGGCATGCGCAGTGGCACTAAACGACCAACGGAGGCGATCTCGTGCTGGGGCGGGGAGCGACACCCCTCAGTGCGACACGTTGTCATTAGTGGCCGTGACCGTTGACCCCCCACCCACCCCCACCATCAAACACTAAAGCTGCCCCCTTCGCTGTTGTTTCCCCCTGCCTCAAATTAACGACATCCCGGGCCTGCCGCGTATGACTGGGGCAAATATTTGATGTGGGAGAGGAAGCACTAGATCATCCTGCTACGTTTATCAGCAGCGCGGAGGAGGAAATGAACATGGACCAGGTGACGGGTGATAAAACGCACGGTCGGCTAATAATTGAACAGATTCGAAACAGAGCCACCATTTGAAAAAAGAAAGAAAGAAAAACACTTTCCATGTGAAATAAATTGCTGGGCGAATTGAGCTGCCTATATATTATATATTATATTAGTTCTAAAGAAGAAATGAACAGATGTCAACTAAATGATTATATGCAAAACATTCCTGTGTGTTAAAAACCTACAGAAGTGCGTGTGGCATGAAATTTGACTTTTAGAAAGGAAGAGAACAGGGTAACAAAAAACCATTGTATAATTCAGTAGTAGATTGCTTTCTTTTTCATATAGTTCAGCAGGAAGCACAGAAATCAGTCCAGATAAACAGTTGTGAGGTAGGATGATTGAAATGTTAAGATTTAGCACATACTATGTTGCATACTATGACTATACAATTATTATTTATAGCATAATGTATTTATTTTACTTTTCTCTAATATTCCTTTACTTTATAAAAAATATAATTAAAAAATATATATATATTTCGTTTCCAACAACGAACTTCAATCAGAAATGGCACATTCCAAAGTTTTCAATCATCCAAAATTAAACGGTTCCAAGTGTATTTGTTTTACTTACAAATTTTTTACTTTTCTCCAACTTTGTCCGCTTTAATTATTAAACTACAATATAAACAATTCACTCATAAAGATAGGCTACTGTTTAAAACAAACAATGTAATACAAATGCCAAATGTAAAACCGTTATTTGAAACAAAGTTTCAACTTTCAAACTGAAGGCTTTGCAATGGTTGTGTTTGCATTTCCTGGGAATAAAGTCCAAATACATATGAAAAAAAAACAGATTTCACCCTGCACTACCGCTACTCTGCAACCTTCCCAATTACCAATCATCTCCGCCGTATGTAGCCAGTGCCTCAATAGGAAGTCACATGACCACTCCTTCTTTTGCTTTTTTTTTTTTGATGTGCAGATGGGAAGGAGGGGGAGGGAGGTGGGGGTGTGGGGGTGTAGTGTGTGGTGGGGGGATAGTGTGGCTGTGGGGGAGACAAAGGCAGATACTAGCTATCAGGAGGCAGAGATGGGTGGGGCCTGCATGCCAAACGGTGACACAGCCCAGAGGTTAATCTCACTGGGGGCCCACTTTAACCTCACTACGCCAAGTGCAAGCACACACACTCTTGGACAAATGTGTGTAATGGGAAAAAACACAAAACAATCATACGTTTTTTTTAAATATTATTTACAACTAAAGCAGAAAATGAAGCCCCAAATCACACACACAAATACTCTCCAGTGTGAACTCACACACACACACACACACACACTGTGGATTGAGAAGAATGGCAACGCAGCAAACTCAACATTTCAAACTGATTACCGACAAAGAAACCCCCCCCCCCCCCCATCACGCACTTCCACCCCCAGACCCCCCACCCCACCCGACCCTCCGCATGCCTTTTTGTCTTTAAAGAAATTCCTCTTTTTAAAGAACGCCTGAGGAGAGGGCACCCCAACCCCCCTGTGTCCAAGCAAAACTCTCTCTCTCACACACACACACACACACACACACTCCAGGTTGAATGAGACAGGGGAAACGCACTGTTAACTTTAAACATGCCAGTGCTCTTTAGGGTCAACAGCACAGTTTGCGGTGAAAGACAAAAAAATAAATACAAAATAAAAACAAGAAAATTCTGCCGTTGAGGAGAAATAGCAGAAACACTTCTATCTTGAAAAGAGGAAGAAACCCTTAGCTGACGTTAACCTCTCTCTCTCTCTCTCTCTCTCTCTCTCTCTCTCTCTCTTCTCTTCTCTTCTCTTCTCTCTCTCTCTTCTCTCTCTCTCTCTCTCTCCACATGTCTATCTTACCTTTCTCACTCAGGTCTTTTCTGTCACTCGCCCCACCTCCCCAATCCCTCCCTTCCCCATGTTTTCCTGATCTGCCTGCTACTGCCACCATGCACCCACCCGTCTCCTCCCTCTCTCTCCCCCCTCCACATCCCTCCTATAGTGTCCTCTTCCAGGTTAAACTCCTCCCTCTGCCGCTCCCTCTCCCTCTCTCTCTCTCTCTCTCTCCCTCTCCCTCTCCTGTCCTTATGCGCTCTCAATCAGATTCAATTCAAAAACAGTGCATGGGTAACCACCTTTCACATTGCCAAAGCAAGTGAAAAATTATGAAGAGCAGAAATAATAATAATATAAATAAATATTAAAAGTATTTTCAATTATATGTAGGCTATATAAAGATTTTTTTTTTTTTTTTACATATGCCCACCTCACATATGTTAACTTTATATCTCTCGCTCTCACCCCTTGCACTCTCTCGCTTGTGTTCCGCATTAGGAAAAATGTATCTGTGATTCACGTCAACAAACATCTCTCTCTCTCTCTCTCTCTCTCTCTCTCTCACTCTCTCTCGCTCTCTCTCAGAGTTAACATGATAGTGTGCGTACAAGCAATCATTTTCAGTGATGACTACAATTCTGCTAAAAATCCATTGAAATTGTATTAGTGAATAGCCTGTTTATGACTATCTATGACTAGGTATGCGTCACATTCAGAAGTCTCCATGCAGTGACTTATGTAAGCAACAACAAACTATCATGCACATCCAGGTTGAAGGAGCCCAGCCATGACACACAAGGATATTTCACACTTATGTAATACAGATCTGTGTGCTGGCATTGTTACACGCATGGTGCATACCATGTCACATGCATGCTACGTCCACCGTGATGATACTAGTCATGGCCAACATGCTAAGCAAGCAGTAGGCCTGCAGAATCTGTAGGAAGGACAAACCCTATATGTAGCCTGTTCTTGTTTAAGCTTCTCTTTCTTTCTGCTTAATGGTATCTCATAGATGAGCAGGGAGAGATATACACTTCATAAGCAGAAAACACAAAACACAAATGGGGGGACTTCATTATTTTAGATACAAGGTGACCACATTGCATGAACATCCAAATATGTGTGTGTGTGTGTGTGTGTGTGTGTGTGTGTGTGTGTGTGTGTGTGTGTGTGTGTGTGTGTGTGTGTGTGTGTGTGTGTGTGTGTGTAATGGCATCCTCAGTGTGGATTTCTCTCAATACACACATTAACCATGAATAACGTTCAAATACAAAACAGCAATATTGTTCACACAGAGAATCTCATCCAATTAGTTCAATTTTTTTTTCTTTGTTGGGGATATTTTGAGATGTGGCCAAATGAACTCACACACAGGGGACCCAGTGCCCATTAGATTAGGGTGAAAATGCTCAAGAAAAAAAAAAAAGAAGAAGTTACAGTAACTCTCCTCTGTATCTTCCCCACTCTAGGATACCCTAAAACCACACGTGTTGGGATGAGAGGAAAGTAAAGGTAGGATTAGGCCTAATTGCTATTTGTTTATAAAAAAATAATTTTTATCTCCAGCGAAAATATCGCTGGAGATAAACGGAACTAGCTGGTGCTTCCGATCCACGAGTCGTATTATTTTTAATAGGCCTACACGGGCTTCGTTTGGTTATGTTAGTAACACTTTCAGTTACCCATTATTGGTCAACAAACACGTGATAAATAACAACTAGGCTACGCTTTCCCTCAACGTCAGTCAGCACAGGAGACCCAGATGAAAACGAGGCCCGGTGCCTCCCTGCAACACATGGTATGGATCACAGGCAGTGTGGAGACACCACACGGTTTCTTTGCTGCTGTTTTTTCCTCGTATTCTCCAGTATATTCGTCGGTTAGAAACCAAGCGAGCGACGTCGTTCCTGCGGCTAAAGGAAAGCTCAACTGAGTGCCATTAAATCCCCCCCGTCTCATCCCATCCAGGGGGGAGATAGGGAGGGAAAACTCAATCATGTCGCTTTACGGAAACGTACCACGTCGTATAGAAGACCTAATCACAAACTAACAGTTCTGGCAGACGGTGTTCGATACGAGCAGCACATGAGAGCACCCACTGGGTCGACGCGTGTGTCAATATACGTTGTACTGGGTGATGGGCCCGCTACTGCTAGTCATACAATCACTTATTGTGCATGAAAAAGGGCAGACTACACGTTTATTCAAACGTGGCCCTATTGAAAACACGGTCATGTCCGTTAGCGAGGACGACCCCCCCCCCCCCCCCCAGCAGCATGGGGAGGACGTCCGCTTGTATCACGCAGATGTTGCTCCTCGGTGCAGCCTGTGGACTTACTTGGTGGACGAAGACGTCGAGAGGAGGGTCGACGAGGGTCCCCTCGCTGCTGGTCATTGAGATAAATCCAAAGCCCATCCGAACGTTGAACCATTTACAGAAGCCTGCTCCTGACACGATCTGGGGACGACTTCGGTCTTCTTGCTCGGTGGACTTGGCGGGGTCTTCTCCGACACCTTTACCCGCCCCTCCTGAGAAAAAAAAAAAGGCAAATTAAGATAAGTTGCGTTTTAAGAGCAGCGTGTAAACGAAGAAGAAGGGGAAGCATTACACTTTGCGCGCGCAGTTTTGCACATTTAATGGACCCTCCAAGTGTTACATGGGGGATATGGGGGATCCCCACCATCGATAACATGAATCACGTTGCTAAAAAAAAAATGTTAACTACCATAGTGTTCACTGAGGCGTACGGTGGCGCATGGCTGTGTTTCGCCTGCATGGCTATCTTAAAGCTTAAAAGTAGTTTACAGCATTTGACCCAAGGCGATGTTGGCTTTCAATCATGCCCAAGCATGCTGTCGGGTGGATAGACCTGGGGATTTGGCATGCGTCTAGTATATATATACACATATATACTTCTCGTGTGTTAACACGAGAAGTATCCAGAAGGCAGGTGTACACATGGTTCTTGTAGCTTTGCTTGGCTCCTATACGCTCTGACAATGCACTACATTAATGCAGCAAAACATAGTTCACAATGCTGAGTGTCATGGGCGTCTACACATCGCTGTAGGTTTACATCAATAGCATTGCGCAGTTCAGAGAGTAATCCGATTTTTTTTAGGAAAAAGTAAAAAGACAGAAAATAGAAATAATAGCAGAATAACCTTCGGCCATGTTTCCCCGCGGACCCTCTGTACCCAAGTTGCAATAGAAAGGCTTCCTCTGCGAAAACGGGTTGTGGTAGTCACCATTAATCCAACATCCTCGATCACATCGCTCACGAATTTAGCTCGCATGGTACAGTGTGCTTTCGGTCTTTTGATATTTTGTCATGTCTCTCCCTCAATTTCTTCCTCACTCACACCACCTCTGTAGCTGACTGTCTCTCCCTCTCGCTCTGGCTCTCTCTCTCCCCCTCTCTCTCTCTCCCTCTCCTTCTCTCTCATTCGCTCTCTGGCTGGCTGTTTCTGTTCCCGTACTGAACACGTGACTTTGTCAATTACATGCTTTTTTGCTACTAATTTCACTACGAGCCCAGGGAGGGGAGTGGTCCAATGGAAACGGACTTGGAACCAACGAGAAGGTCCCTGCAGATAGCGGCTACTAAAGGCAACCAGACCACCCTCGCATGTATGCGTAACTGCACAAACAACCCTGATGCAGTTAGCTGTTAACCTATAGGCTACTCAATTGGGCTCGACGTAAGCAACTTGTTCTTTGGTTGACTATTGCAGTTTCAAAAACATTTACATACAACGACTCCTTTTCTAAAAGCACAACCACTTCCACACAACGCTAAAAAATATGATTTATAATATTTAATATATTCTATGTAGATCGATTGGAAAACATCCGTTTAAGTCAATTATGGAGTCTCGCCACTCAAAGCAATTTCCCTTATGTCATAACTGTTCCACAGATCAAACACAAACCCACAGATGCTGTCTCCATAATTGATTTAAAAAATCGAATCCTACTAATATAGTACTATATTTCAACATTGCACTGCAGCAGTGAAAGAAACGAATTGCCTGAAATCAACATGTAGACGGAACAAAATGTAGGTCCACTTTCTATCTCAAATCAAATATTTGAACCAATAACATGTTGGGGCGTATATACAAGCAGTGTAGGAGTTCATAACTATATGACTAGTTACCTCCGAGCATCACCACAGTGAGCACCGGGGGAGCGTTTAACTCACAGCTTTGGAATGTGACTGGAAAACACAGGAAAAACACATTTGTGGATCTGATATGTTGAGGTTTATGGTTGGCCTAACAGAGAAATGTCCCGAGATAGCCTACAGGTCCACTGTATAGTGGACGATGCAAATGGATTACTAACTATTTGATAAAAGGCACACAGACACTCAATAAAGTCCACACACGAGGCAACAACACAACAGCCACCAGGCCTGCCCTTATAGCAGCCTAACGTTGCTTAGGGGGAGAGAAAAAACCCCGCTAAAAGTCAATATTTTCGACCACACGTGTTCGCTATATCCGCTCGTATATGTCGTTTTTTAAAAGGGTTACTTTCGGTTACGAGGAAGACGGAAAACACGTTAGAAGGAATGAAACAACAACAAGTCCATCTCCACCCACCAGCTCGAAGAACCCACCCTCCGGAATGTCATGTGCTTGTGCCCCTGCCCCCATCGCTCCCAGCCCCCCGCGCCAATTCTGCTTTTTGGAGATGCGTAAAGGAGGCCTCCGCCGTGGCCCTAGAGTTACTGTTTGGGTCAAAGGGTTGGGTGCCGGCGTCAGATGTTACCGACTCACTCATATCCTGAGAACATTCGTATGATCTAAAGTAGGCCTGCTCAACATGACGCTAACTTGTTGCGAGTTGGGCGAGAAAGACCATGCAAGTAATACACGCTATTTATTTAGATATAACAGGATCTTGTAGGCTATACACACACACACACACACACACACACACACACACACACACATACACATAATATTATATATATATATATATATATATATATATATAAATTATATATATATATATATAGGAAAGTGAAGTTGAGTGAAGTTATATCATTTGTTTATTTCAATTGCTTAATAGATATCTAGCCCCAAGAATAACCTAATGATTCATGTGAAACCTGTGAGTATCAACCAGCAGCGTACCGCTGGGGAGAATGTGGAGAGACCCCAGAGCTGTTTGAATACCAACATTCTGGGTAAGCTTTGGACTATTTCACCCCAGCTAACCTCACCCAACCCCCACTCCCCACCCTGTAGTATCCCAGAGGAAATGTGCCTTTACCCTGCATTGCTGTCATTGCAGTTCAAAGGGGTTCATTGGGTTCGTCTCTCCCTTCCCCTTTTCTCTTTCTTTTTTTGTAAAAATGGGGGTTGTTTTTTGTCGTTTAGGGTATGCATTCCGGTAACCAATCCTTCACTTTTTATATCCTCCACAAGGATATGTAAACAGCGTCGGCGAGCTAATAGGTGATCTCCTGTCATGGGTTGGTGAAGAAGAGAGCATGTGCGGATGTGGATTATTTTATATATGCAGGCGCTGATTGTTTTATCAATTTATGAATTAACAAAAAAACCCGCCAACGGAAGACATGTTGCTGGTGAGTTGATGTCCTCTCCAAGGTACCTCCTCTCCTTCTTCAGGATCGCACAAGGAAAAGTTGGGCAAGCTATTTTTTAACTACAGGCCACTTTTCGTTTTAACTAAATGGCAGATTTCGTTCGAAGATATTTAGAATGAACGAAAAATTAAATTAAATTCGTGTTAAACGCGTGTGTATACCAACTATAATTGTAGACCTATTACACAAAATACAATCTAAAAAAGTTAAAAGATGGAAAAAAAAGGCTTTAAGTTTAAACATAAATATTAGCTTCTTTAAAGCATATAATTTACATGAAGAACACATCTATGTTTTCAAACTTTCAACTGCAATCCTCAATTCATTGGATTTTGCAAATCGCCATGTTGAGGCCTTCTGTAATTCGGCTCTAAGATTGCGAAAAAGTTTTCAAAACACATTCCCAACAAAGAAACAAGGTTTTCCTCTGAACGAAACTACTTAAAATGTTCGTGTAGCGACATGGATCAGCTTGTGTTGAGTGGAAAACCATCGAGCACCAGAAAACTGGCCTGAAGAGACATGCAAGTGACGTCAGAGAAGAGCCTGACCACCGCCGTGTCCCCACAAGACCCCGCCGCGCCGAGGACTAGGCCTGCTGTCACGTCTCTGTCCGCTGCCCACACAGCAGGTATGTGTTGTATCAGCGATATTTCTTTGCTAATTTATTTTAATTAACAGGCTATATATAAGCCTATTGAAACAAATAACAATAGGTCTAATATATTTAGAAAAAATGTTAGCACAATCCTGTATACCGCGATGGGCGCCGATTTGTGGCGAATCTCTTTATTTTTATTTGACGTGTGTATTCATAAAAGGCTGATTATAGACTACAGACTACATGTGATTTTAACATGTGATCACTGCAGGGTTAAAGCAGGTCACTCTCAGCCGTAGTACAACGCGGAGCCGCTTTCTAGATTCACCGCAATCCGGGTTTGCAAGAATAAAACAAACAAGCCCACGCCTATAAACCAAAATGCTAAGCATTATTATTATTATTTATTTATTTCTTTTTACAATTGTCGGATTAGCCTACTCACCAGTGGACACGGAAGCAAACATCGTCCTCTCAGTTGCCCTTGTTCCCAGGGACGAGATACCGACAGGTAAAGCGTGTGTGTGTTCAGGTGAGCGCTGCAGTGGGACCTGGTCCTGGAGGACTCGTGCAGATCGTCCCACTTTATCCGACGTTTGAAGTTGACTTTTTATGTCCGGCGGTCGGTCCCTCGGCACCTTGAGACACCTGACCTAATGAATTCAAGGAAATCCGCCATGGATGAATATTTTATAGTGACCCTGTAACAGAAGCGGGCAGGTCTTTATTGTAATGGCCTTAAAATAGGCCTACCCTAGACTGATGTGTCCTTGTCGGGAACCAAATCAATTGAATAATTTAAAAAAGTAGATTTGTAATCACTAAATAGGCTGTCAAATACATACCTTACTATCTGTTATTTAGCCATAAACGCCTGGATAAGTTATTGACCATGGTATTTCCTCATACCTATAATTCAAACACACAAAGAATTGTCTCTATAGGCAGGGCCATTTAGGGACCATTTTGGGCTGACTACTATAAAGCCTGTTTTTAAATAAGATGCCCCTTGAAGCTATTGCAATGTAAATGTTTACCTATGCCTACATTTGAGACACATAACTATTTCACCGTTGAGTTGACAAAGGGAGAGTGTCTTCACATATGAACATATTATAGGCCTGCTGGAGAGGCGGCTCCTGAGAGCATGTGGGCTCCTTCACGAGAAGCCCCCGCCTCTTCCTCTCTTGAGGATCACATCCCCCACCCACACTCGCGTTCACTTAAAACACTGTTTAAGACCTACACCAGCTCGGAACCAGTTCACTGCAGACAAACAAGTCTCGGGAAGACGAAGCCCCACCACTGGCACAACTATTTCGTTGCTTCGCCTGTACGCCTGTACATTGATCCGAGCCATTTCATGAACTAAGACATGGTTCGATTTTTCCATTCACTGATATGAGATCTGTTGTCAACAACTTCCCCACACCCAAGGGTAGCCACACTGGAGAGGGTAACGGTGTGGAGAGGAGCACACGAGGTGGGGGTGGGGTGGAGGGGGGTTGAAACCAGCGCCACTCATCGGTTCATTTGTGACATTGACCTGGAAGAACCCCACGCGTGGTCCATGCTCGTGTTGCTAGAAACATCCTGAAGGGAAAATACTGACATGGGAACTATAGGCTACACAGTTTACATTTAGCACATTGATCCGGGTCCTATCCCATGACATAAAAAAAATTAAAATTAAATAGCCTATAATAATAAGAATATTATAATAATCACAATTTATTATTATTATTATTATTATTATGGTGATGATGATGATGATGATGATGATTATTATTATTATTATTATTATTATTATTATTATTAATAAAATAATAGGCTAGAGGCTTGTGGAAGATTTTCCTTGTAGGCCTACTTCTAAAGTTATTATGAAGACATAGGCCTATGTCAGATGGAAACATTAGCCTATATAGTTCCACGTCTTAATTTTAATAAAACTTGAATATTTTATACAGGCCTGTTGACTTAATGTCAACATAAAATACATCAGGAAGTTTGAATTTCACTATCACTTATATCACAGATATATAGGCCTAGATAGATAGATAGATAGATAGATAGATAGATATAGATATAGATAGATCTCTAAAAATATATAAAAACACATATACACATGGGCTTATACAGTATATATAATATATATATATATATGTGTGTGTGTATATGTATATAGCCTATATTATGCAAATAAGCACATGTAAAGTGACATTTAGTTTTTAGGGCGTGGGGACACTTGGCTAATGTATCCCGATGTTTTATCGTTATGTTGTTATTTGAAGTTCGATAACTAGGTGTGTGTTCTAGGTGTGAATGAAGTTGCCTCTACTGCCATTTTAGCACGTTCACCACATTACTACATCTTATTAGGTCAAGGCTGAATAAATATACGTGTATTTAGTTTCCTTAGCGAATAGTGCTTCTCACTATGTTACACTATGTTGGCCTACTGGCATCCATCAAGTGTACGTATGATTGTGTTCATCATTTGTTAATGAGTAGCAGTTGCTGGGCCTTAAAATACAGCCCATATATATATATATATATATATATATATATATATATATACATATATATGGGTGGTTGACATTTAGGCCTGAAAAAAACGGAAAAACTACAATTATGAAGCTTGAAAAACATCTAGTCATGTTGAACACACTCTTAGATTTCCGAAAATGTATTTGATCTTTTCAAATTTACCATTTTGCGTCTTAGTGCCCTTAAGTGGTCATATGGTGTGACATGACAATACTTTTATATAAAATGAAAATTGGGTATACTTACCTACGGTAATTCACTTTATCATGCTCCCTTATCATTACTCTCTTGACATCCACCATTTCCTTGTGAAAATTAATTATTACTGGAGTTATTTTTCTAAATCATGGTGGAGACACCATGATTAAGAAAGCATAAGACCTCTCGTCAAGCACCTACAAAAAAGTATAGAAAATCTAACATAACCTGTGATATTTCACAAACTAATTGAAGGTAATATAATAATAATAATATAATATATAAAAAATATAATATAATATCTGACTACATTGCTTGCAAAATGCTGCATGTCTCCTCCAGCTCTTTCCCCTCTTCCTCAATCCCCATGATCTGTCCTACATATGGTTTTCCTTCATGTGGCAAAGTCTCCCTCCATGTCATTTTGAACCCCCATCTATAGGGAATAGCCTACTGCTCATGAGGAAGCAGAATCCCCATGTATAGAGAATAGCCTACTGCTCATGAGGAAGCAGAATCCCCATGTATAGAGAATAGCCTACTGCTCATGAGGTAGCAGCTTAAACCAACATCTATAGGGAATAGCCTACTGGTCATGAGGAAGCAGCTTGAATCCCCATAGAGAATAGCCTACTGCTCATGAGGAGGCAGAATCCCCATGTATAAAGAATAGCCTACTGCTCATGAGGAAGCAGCTTGAACCAACATCTATAGGGAATAGCCTACTGCTCATGAGCTTTTTCATGTGTTTTTTTTGTAATTGTGAAAACATGATGGATGAATTGATTTATTAATATGTATATTCACATAAAGCAGCATCTTCTTAGCAATATAAGAATGTTTCCTGACAAATGTAATATTTTTGTATATGTAGTTGACACTGTGGACCACAAAAAGGGCATGTCACCATATACTGTATGTATATATATATATTTATAAATAATTGTTCTATGAGGAATAGGCGACTAAGATGCTAATATGGAGTTATCCAAAACCTGCTGGCTGTGTCCATTGGAAGTAACGGATATACGTTTATCTTCTTCTCTCCCTCTCTCTCTACATTTTTATAGCAAACGACAGGTTACCTAATTCCCTGGTTGTTGGACTCAAATGCGACACCTTGTGGTTATTAAACACATAACCGTTAAATTGACAAAGGATTTGGGATTTCAGGCCTGTTGCAATAAAATTATTAACATGTCTCAACATAATTTAGTCCGGATGTATTTTTTATTTATTTGTATATTTTTACAAAGGGCAAGATGGAATATCTGCATCAACACGATAAGGTATATTTGAACTTTCAATATTGGTTTGAAATCAAAATAAAATGAAAAATGTATTGCCTTCGCCATCAAGTGGGTGTACGTGAATGGTCTAACTCCAATTTGTCTCAAGCTACATATTTATATTGAATGAAATTTAAGGTGAGACGTGTTGAAATCTACCATAGGATTAAAAATCACCTAAAAGCAACCAAATTAGCTTTTGAAATACTTTATTTATATTATTCACATTTCGTTATTTTTATTTAACAAATTAAAAAACAATAAGAAGGCATTTTTAAAGTGGCTCAATTGCTGCTGAGTATCCTACATTATTTATTTGAATCGTGTTGAAAAAGAGTTGGGCCTAGAGCATTTATTACAAAGTGTTTATTTGTAAGAAAACCACAAATAAAGCTGTGTTTTTGTGATACTTTATAAAAGCAATATAAAATACTTGTCATTATGTCATTGATTGTTCAATGAAAATATACAGTAATGTTTAAAGTGTGCTTTTGTGTTGTGAGAAACAAATAAATGAAATGAGTTAATTTGCACTAACATAATATAACTGTTACCTATGTCAATACAATAGGCCTAGGCTTATTTGTATTTAGTGATGACATGTTTAAACGTTTGCATTGGCCTATTATATGGATTTGTAACATGTTTCCATTTAAAATGTTACTTAGACCTAGTTGACCGAGCATGTTTGAGTGCACAAGTGTAGGTGTTTTATTTTGAAACTATCTTACGCTTACAATAAACCTGTCAAAAGCCTTTGTTGTATCGACTGACTTGTTTACCAAACGATGCCTTCTCTGGAAACGAAAAAAGTTATATATATTTTTTTTTAAGATGAAAAATAAGATAGCCTTTCCTCTACCGATTTCATAAGAATATAGCGATTTACATGCGCTTTTAGACCTAGTTTCCCCGTTACTTTTTTTTAACCTGCGGGCGTGAATAAAAATGTAAATATATTAGATTGGTTTTCCCCAAACTTGACCGCAAGTGATGGTTTATCAGTCAGGCTACTCTTTACTACTGGGTTAAAATCTGCAAGGCCTAGGCCGATATAGAACTATTATTAGCCAATTTTATCTTTAAAAACCTAACTATATTTTGTGCTCTACGGGCATTATCAAACGTATCAAAACATAAATGACAAACACCATAAAGAAACGATCCTAAATTAAGCCATGACAGTCAGACCACCCTTGTTCACCAATCCCCTTGCTCGTCTTTCTGAATATAGTATAAAATACGCCCCCTAGTGGACACTCATGTCTTTAACAGCCTAAAATACAGGGATTATTCAAGGCCTAGGCTAGGGCATAATCAATGCATACAAGTTTTTAAGACTTACCATAACCGACAGAGGACATTGCTTTTCCATCGCAAATATGGAATGGAATTGGCGGCGCTAAAGGTGCTGTAGGTAACATTTAAGAGCTATTATTTGAGTGTAATTAGATAGAAATGCCACAGCCATCTGCCATGAGTTAAATGCGCAGTGAGAATATCTGTTTGGAGTCGACTGCACCTGCCGCTCTTGGCTCATTTCTGACCTGAGATGGAGGGGAATTCATCTTGCCTGTCAATCAAAGGTATGTGAATGCAACACCTCTCAATGGCGGAGAAACGTAGAGAGAGAGGGAGGGAGCGGACGCTATTTGGTTTAGTTTCTAAATCTTGCTCTCTTGCTCTTTTCCCGCTCTCTCTCTCTCTCTCGCGTTCCTGAAAGTTGCTTACAGCATCTTTAAATTAAAATAAGTAATTACTTCTCTTTTAATAGCACACTAAACAGAAGGGTGGTTCTAAAGAACACTTGAAATTGCTGTAAAAAAAAAAAAAACTAGTTTTTTTATTGAAGTGGCAATCTTGTTCTGTTCCCTTTAAAAAAAAAAAAAAAAAAAGGCAAAACAATCAGCATATGTCCAGAGGTAGAAATCAACATCTTAAAAAAGGGGTATGAGGATTGACATTTAAACAAACCCACATACATATGAATACCGAAATACGTGTACGTACACAAAAAGGGGAGAGCATTTGCATTTACACTTGCACCGTGGCATTTTCAGTTGCATTAAATGCGCAATACTGTGTGTCGACTTAAAATACTACTAATGCCCTTTTCCTGGCGCTCCAATGGAAATAAATAGTCTGAATGTGGGCGCTCCGACAGCAATTTAGCATTCCTAGTAACCTGGAAACTAATGATGTGGCTGTTGATTACATGACCGTGACAAGGGTCCACTCCCTCTCTAGAAGCACAAATCCAACTCATTGCAACCGTCACTCCCTTTTAATTAATCATACATATATAATAAAAATATATATATATGTCAAAGAAAAAGTGAATTCTCTGTCAACAGAAGACGAGAGGGTGAGAGCTAGCTATAAGTGCTGCATTGTTAGCTTACGGGATGCGGGATGCACAAAAAAGCCATCCCAGAGTTCTTTGCTCTTTACGAGCGAGCAAGCGAGAGAGAGAGAGACACGGCCGGCGACGGGACAACAGAGGGTAGTAGACGGTGAGGGGCGCTAACAAGAACGGGATCGCCTGCAGGTTAAACTGTACGGCGACGCGTACGCTCGAAGCTCGTTTAAATAAAAGACTCATCAGAACCATTGTGTGTGAAGTGTGGGTGGTTTATGGGCCGAGCAAACTAAAGAGGTGGAGGCGGGGGGGGGGGGGGGGGCGGTGAGAGGATTGCGAGTGTTTGCGTTTGGGTAGTGTTGCCCTCTATTTGATCCAGCTGAGGCGGAGGCAGCGGGCGATGAAGGCGTACGTGTCGGCCACCTCCTGGATGACCTTGCTGGTCGGCTTGCCGGCGCCATGGCCCGACTTGGTGTCCACGTGGATGAAGAGCGGGTTGGTCTGCCGGGGGCTGCGGCCCACCACGTGCTGCAGCGTGGCCAGGTACTTGAGCGAGTGCAGCGGCACCACGCGGTCGTCATGGTCGCCCGTCAGCAGCAGCACCGACGGGTACTGCACGCCGTCGCCCTCCGGCACGCGGATGTTGTGGAGCGGGGAGTACCTGGCGGAGGAGGGAGGTGCTTGGTAGTTTAGTATCGACGTGGAGGCAGCTCCATGTGTAGTTCGTCTTTCTGCGGTAATGACGCAGAATGACATGCAAACATGGCGTGGTGGTAAACAGGGGGTGTGGTCTAAATTAACGGTGATAGGGATAAACCAATCAGAGGTGGGGTTTGAGGATTGAAATGTTACAAATTAAGAAGAAAAAAAAAAAGGTTCAGTAATGCTTTGAGCAAGGTCCGACGATGAATCTTACCACACTTGAATGTAAAAAGTACAATTACATTTGCAGCAAAGAAAAAATTCCCAACGTTAAGCCAATTCATCAGACGGTAAAACAGAACTACTAAATGGTCAGAGGGCACCTACTTAATAAGCCAATCGAATTGCTCCTTTATCTCGGAGCAGCCGAAGTCGGTGGTCCACGCGTGTCCGATGGTGAACTTGTGGAACTTGAGCATGTCCATGACGCCCACCTGGGCCACGGCACAGCCGAACAGGTCCGGCCGCTGGTTCACACATGCCGCTGAGAGGGAGCACACACACGCACACGCACACACACACGCACACACACACACACACACACACAGCATTATAGACTACCATCATTACAATATGGCTTCTGGGATCTGTAGTCCAAAGAGAGAAAGATAGGCCAAGTCCATGTCAAGTGCGTTGAATAGCCCATAATACACAGTCCAGTCCTTCAGGCTGAGACATGACGTGACGGGTGCTGGACGGCCTTACCTACAAGCAGCCCCCCGTTGGAGCCGCCGTTGATGGTGAGCTTGGAGGCGGAGGTGTAGCCCTCCTTCACCAGGTACTCGGCGGCACACTGGAAGTCCGTGAAGCAGTTCTGCTTGTTGGCCAGCATGCCAGCTACACGCCAAATACAAACACACACACACACACACACACACACACACACACACACACACACACACACACACACACACACACACACACACACACCACCACCACATCATCATCATCATCATCATCATCATAAGGAGGTGTGGTTTTCATGTTAAGACATTAATAAACACCCATTAA
>OOFB01031701.1:0-11001 GCA_900323305.1 Trachyrincus murrayi | reverse complement strand
TACACTACTCACATTCAGTCACTTAGCAGACGCTTTTATCCAGAGCAACGTACAAGCAAAGCTGCAAGCAATCACATTATACAACCAATATCGGAGTGACATGAAGGTGCAGAGTAGCTCTCTCTCTCTCTCTCTCTCTCTGTCCCCACCACCACCACTCATGTTTACACATGTTGCAGCAGATACCACCCCACCTCAAGCACACAAGCACGCTAGATCCCATCACTCGTGTGGCAGTCTCCCCCTGCCGCATGCCGACTACAGTGGCTGTTCAGGGCTCCTCCAACGGCAGGACACAGGCGGAAGATGGTTAAACCGGTTTATTGTAGAGTTTGAGATAGTTTGAACAGGCAGAGCAGGTGGTACGTGCTGACATGCTAGCGCTCCTCCTGAGTGTGTGTGGCGATGGCTGGTTTAACCTGTGGGCCTTGATCGGCCAATGCCCCACAGGTGTGCAGCCTCACCCAGCAGCCCCAGAGTCTAATCAGTCTGACTCCGACCAGGTGAGGCTGCTTAAACCAGCCCACCAACCACACACACACACACACACACACACACACACACTCACTCCACAACTCGTTTCCACAATTTAAACGTGTCAGCGCGTTTCTCCCGAGTCATTAGTGGCAAAAGAGTGCCGTAACTTTTTTACGACGCTTCGGCCAAAGCCACCGTGCTGAGCAGCGCAGTAGCCGGGGGAGGGGTGTATGAATAGTGGGGCTAACAGGACCAAGCAGTCATTTTTTGGTTATTTTATTTGTCTTTACCTTAGGTTACCTTCGGTTAAGTTTGTGCAAAGTCACAGCTTTGTCGCCTGGGTCCCTAGCCGCGCTCTCGACGGTTTTGGCTATTCCTCAAATCCCGCAATCGGGCTGGGTTGTTCTTAGGGGGTAGCCTACAGGACATGAGATCCCAGGGTAGCGCTTCGAGTCAAGTCCCAACTTTTTCTGTACACGGGGCTGGAACTGGAATAGGCAACGTCTTCGAAAAAGCCGCTCTCACCCCTCCCTCACCCCCCAAAATGTCCTCTGACATCATCCGACGGGCCCTGCTATATTTTCTGGTGTAAGCTTCACGCAAGGTCTGGAAACACACAGTGCTGATGGGAAAGTTTGCTCAAAACCGAAGGGGTATTGAAAGTATTGTAATGTAAAGCAAAAACGTTTGTCAGTTACATTTCAATTTCAGTCAATTCATTTCATTTTCTTTTAATGTAAAGTTGTGTTTTTTTCTCTTTAGTTAACGTCGGGTGACTTAAAAACAATAGTTACCTTAACTTTTTTATTTCCATTCATGAAATTATTTACTTGACTACTTGACTTCATTTTCCTTCCAGCCGGTTGAACAGAAACGAGTCTATTTAACTATGAAGTCGATATCAGACGCTCCTATCCAAAGCAACGTACTTAGTGAATTCAGATACGAGGTATTCTACCAAAGAGAACCGCATGTGAAGTGGATGCAGCTTTCAGAAGGGGATTTTAATACTAACGTATTTCCACAGTGGCCAGTCTACACGGCGTTGATTTGAAACATTAACAGACACTTCTCCTGAGAACATCGGTGTACGGACAGGATGTTTTCGCAAGTATGCGAGCAAATATGAAGCGAAAGAAAGTGAAACGCCCCGTCCACCGAGATTTTAATTAGTCTGCTATCAGACTTCAGATTAATAATCTAAAGTCTGATTTGTGAGACTAACCGCACAATAGATCCGAAAGATCTGTCAGATCGGGCGTCCTTCGTTTGTTTGTTTGTGTTTCAAAGTTCTTCCTTGGGTTTTTCTCTGGCAAGTTGAAGCCAAGTTTGAGAGTGCCTCTCTCTCTCTCTCTCTCTCTCTCCTCCCCCATCTGTCTCTTGTCCACCGAAACCGTTAAGCCCTCAAACTGTGTTGTGCCTTTAGACTTTGCCAAATTATCTTATTATAATTTGCCAAATTATATTACTATTCCGGGTTGCTTTTTTTCCCCCCCTCTTCTTTCTTTTTTCCTTCAGGCTCAACGGTACAAGCGTTAATAATAATAGAACAATAGAATAATAGATTCATCATTTTTCTTTCTCTCCCCCACACACACTGTGTTGTGTCACATTTCAAAAAAAGCACAAAGGAATAAATCATTCGGAATTGAGATGAGGCATTCCTTCCACGTTCCCTGGCTGGAGGCCATGCCAGGACGAGGAGGAAGAACTCTCTTTTTACTTTCCGTCTCCGACACGTCACGTAGTTCACAAGGAATGCCCGACGAAGAGAGAGCGAGCGAGGAAGAAGGGCGTTTGAGGGAAAAAAGACGGAGAGAGGACGTCGCGTTTGTTTGAGGTGGTCAACACACTCTCTAATATACTGGACGGGGCAGGATAGTCTCGTGGTTAGGGCTGTGAGGGACTCCCAGCTGGAAGGTTCTGGGTTCGAAGCCCCGATGTCCACAGTCCAGCTGTAGGCATCCTTTAGCAAGATGCCGTAACCCTGCTACCTGCTCATTAATGACATACATTTGATAAATTCAATTAGAGTGGATGTATTATTAATACATAAATTAATACATATTTTATTCTATATATTCTATAATTCTGTATATATATATTTAGTAATTTCGCACAGGCTTTTATCCAAAGCGATATAGACTGTGTACAGCTATACACAATCCTATATACACAACCCCAACGAGTAACAGATTATTAAAATTCATTAAAAATGTCTAGTTCCTGTTCCTGTTTTTTTTATTTATTTTCTTTCGGGAAAACAAGATAGAGGATAAAATCAACGCTGTGGGTTTACGGCATGGCACATTCAGCTGGTGCCCCTCGTCCAGGATGTATTAGCAGGTTTGCGTGAGCCATCAAACGAGGAACATGAAGTAAAAGAACAGACTGTCATCTTTTGATTACTCGCCTCGTCTGCCTCCATTTTGCAATTCCACACTGTATTAGCTCCACTCGAAAAATAAAGACAGAAATGAAGAAATAACGCCAGCTTGTCCTCGTACTTGAAAGCCCAGGGGATTATGTTTTCAAAACCTTTTCATGCAATGTTCTTTTCACACATGCGTCTGTATTATATATATATATATATATATATATATATATATATATATATATATATATATATATATATATATATATACATACATACATACATACATACACACACACACAGAACCATATCTAAAATGCTAATACATAATAGGAAAGTAGAGAGGCTAGTGATGTTGGACTTCCAGCTGATAGGTTGTGGGTTCGAACCCCAATGTCACCTGTAGGCATCCTTGAGCAAGATGCCCCTCACCCCCTACCTTCCCAATAATTATAACTTTTTTTTATTTAACCAGGAAGGCACTTTGAGATAGTTTGGTGAGTTTGGTGCCTGATAAAGGACATGGATAGTGTAGTAGTGATAGATAGGAATAGAAAATGGTGGAAAGGAAATGAAAGCCTGTTTATTCTTAAACCAAGGTACAGGATAACTGCTGTGCTGAAACGGGTGTTTCCTTCCATACTATATGCATCAATCTGATACAAAATGGATGACCTTTCTTCTCACCTGTTCCCATCTGACGTCTCAACACAGAACGTCTGCTTGACGGACTTTTGAGATTTGATTCAGGACTTCACGTTTGTGCCACACATGAAAGTTGCACAGCTGCACACACTGTGTAGCATATCATATTGGCTATAGGTTGTGAGTTTGATTCCCAATGTCGGCAGCTTACCTCTAGTCCTTGAGCAAGATGTGCAACCCCCTACCTCTTCCTTAAAGGGTCCCTATTTTACCAACAGGTGTGATGTTGATTAGCCATTACAAGCCATTTCAAAATCTACCTATTAGTGACATCACAAGTGAGAGTCCACCCAGAAGGATAGATCGGCCAAGCAGTTGGTACAGTCCACTGGCTAGGCTGTCGGTTGATAGTAAAATAGGGGCCCTTGAATGATCTCTACCTGTGTATGTTCTTCCTGTAAATCTCTTCGGATAAAAGCTATCTACTACATCAATACATGAGACACGAGTGACAAGATATGAATTCCGGCCAGCAAGGTGTTTGAGTGACTGGCGTTTACTTTCCAGAAGATGGAATATAAATTAGGAACATCCTGCGTAGTTTTTTTCATTTTCAAATATTGTTCTCTATTAGAGGCTTCTGGTCTCTGTGGATCTATGGCAGGGTTCAACAATGAGGGGTGCTGGGGGCCAATCAAAAATCACATCGGAACACACTGTTCCGATGTGTAATATATAATATAATATAATATATATATAAAAAAATTATATATTACAAAAATTAACTCTCATAGTGTTGTATAGAGATGGCAGGGGAGTGAGTTTGTCGTGTTTGAGGCGTTTGCGGTATTTGTTTAAATAAGTTGTTAAACACTACTAGCAACAAAATTATTTGGTTTTATGTTCCAACACTGATTATTACAACTTTGAGTGAGGGCCAGTAAAAATTGTCTGTTGAACAGGTTGAAAAGCACAAACACGATATTTACTGTGGACGAAAATCTAATCAAACTGAATACTCATCACGATGTATGAAATCCGACAAACCCTTCGAGGTTTGGCTGTTAAATGATGCGAAAAAAAAACCAAATAGGAAAGCCCATTCTCTCCCCAGCTAATATTATATCCTTTAACAGAGTTTTGCAGTTTTGAGTGTTATTTAAATATCAATACGACAGCCTTTTTTGTCTGAGTCCCACAAGTCAAGTTTGCACCACAGTGCCCGTACTGGCACACGTGTGTGTTGTGTTGTGTTGTGTGTTGCTAGCGCGTGTGCATAGTGTGTGCACGTGTGCACACACTATGCACGACCCAGACAGATGGCACTTTTCTTTCCCCCGGACGCTGGAAACCAGACGCAAGGCTCAACTTGTGAGCAAGGAAACTTGAGCGAGCTTAAGAGGCTTGTATTTCTCTACTCACGTCCGAGAGAGAGAGAGAGAGGAACAAAGCAAATGACAAAACATATATGGCCACGCTCCATGTGTGTGTGTGTGTGTGTGTGTGTGTGTGTGTGTGTGTGCCTGTGTGTGTGTGTGTGTGCACGAGCGCACACGGGCGACAACCAGACAGATTAAAGAGACATATTTATGGCAGTCTTTTTGTGTTTATTTAAACGACGGTATCTGTACTTTGTGAAACTGTACGTGGGACAGTGTGCCTCATGCAAGAGGAAATAGAGGCGGTAAAAAAAATGATATCCTGACACAGTTGTAGCGGCCCCGTTTCATAGTGTAATGAGCACATTCTCAGGCGCATTGCTTTAAAGGGCAGAAAACAAGATGAAAAAAATAAAATAAAACGTAACTGTAATTGGGGACTGTCATGGTGAGGTACAGCTCCGGGTGTCCTACCTAACTAAAAAGGTCAACGACCCGATGTTCTCAGTTAATATTTCATCAACTGAACACACCCAAATACGTTTTATATATATAGCAGCGTAGCCATCGCAAAAACCACGCAGAGAAATGTAAATGCGGCGTCAACGTTTTGAGCTCATGTATATGCCATGTCTATAGGCCTCTCCTTTTCTTTTAAAAGTGCATTTTTAACCTCAGCGGTGAATGACTAATAGAATGGCCCTGAACTAACAGCCTCTTGACGTCTGATTTCCGTTAATCCGACCGGATTTAGCCTCGCTACGTGCGAGCGTGAGGCGATGACGGCAGCGAACACGAGATGTGAGATGACATTAAAAGACCGGTGTGGACAAAAAAGAACAGACCAGACCAAACTACCCCGTTCTAGAATCCTTTTAATAGAACGTTCACGTTAAAACTAGACTGTTGAGAAATGTCAAGACGAGTTTTAAAACGAGTTTCTATAGTCACTACAGACACACCGGGATTCCACTTAGGGATTCAAATTCAATTCACTGTTTAGAACGATTTTAGAAAGACACTATGATTCAAAGCGACCTAAAATTTATTGAGATACATGTCATTAAGGTAGGGGTTAGGGGCATCTTAGATCAAGGATGCTGTGGATGGAGTGTGTGTTGTTGGTTTAGGGTTAGGGTTGGCTAACCCTAACCCTTGGCTGGTTTAAGCAGCCTCACCTGGCTGCCCGAGTCAGAGTGATTAGACTCTGGGGCTGCTGGGTGAGGCTGCACACCTGGTGGTGCATTGGCCAATCAAGGCCCACAGGTTAAACCAGCCACCAGCACACACCTCACGCTAGCATGTCAGCACGTACCACCTGCTCAGCCCTGAACAGCCACTGTAGTGGCGTGTAGCAGGGGAAACCGCTACAGATGCCTACAGGACGGCTGCGGACATTGGAGATCAAACCCAGAACCTTTCAGCTTGGAGTCATTACACTGCACTATACTGCGGCATCACGATGCACGTGTTAAGTTTATCCCACACGTGTCATCTCCAGAATTGTATTTAAACAAGACTTTCCGTCTGGTACACAAGACACTCGGGGTAATGAAATGAATCTTTCAAGAGTCTATGTGAAAAGACAGCCTGTGTGTCTACACGGATACAACAATATGGATATATGAGTTTAATAATGTTAGTAGTGGTCTTTTTCATGTCAAATACGACTCTGAACTTGCTTACTTAAAAAAAAAAACAGCGAGGCTGAATAAATCTATACTCCATTATAACTTAAACAACCTACAACTCTTGGTACTGTCACTATTGTTATTAACGTATGCGTTTTTACCTCGGCTGAGGCCGTACAACTTTAAAACCGAAACCCAAAAAAGGAGGGAGAATGAGCCAGGGCTGGAGGACACGCGCGTGTCTCGGTGACTTTTAAATAATTCAAACGCTAAAAATAAGACATCGTTCTGGGGGATTGTGGGCAGCCAAGCCTTCGCAGGTAGAGGTGAACAAATAACTAATCCTCAAGACCGCCCGCAGTCATTTAGCCGCCTCTGGGGCTCGCCCGCGGACAGATTTGGCCCCGGCGTGGCTAGCTGCCGCGACCTCAGTCTTTTTTTCTTAATCCAGTTGTACTCATCGCTCCTTTAAATGTTCAAACATTAAACTGTCCAACAAAACAACAACAAAACGAACCTCGGTTGCAGTATACCCAAGGCGAGTTTGCGGTTTACTAGCTTGAAACGCTCTGGCGTCTACAAAGCCTTTAAGTGTCAAACCCTTTAGGATTAAGGATGTAAATTTGCTGTCGGTTTTTTTTCTTTTCTTATATTTTTTTTCTAAATGGCCATCATTCAAGTACCCCTCCCGTAATGGACATGACTGTATAAAGAGCTTGGGTTTTTATTTTCCTCTCTTTTTGGCAGGTAAGCTGCCAGGCACCTCTCCCAGCCGTTCCCAAAGACCAAGGTCACACTTCCATATGTAAATGTGCTGAGTGTTCTCTCTCTCTGTGATTGATTACACTGGCCTGGCTCTCCGGTCCCAATTACGTTCCCCCTAGACGGCAAAGCCTGACGGTCTGGCACTTCAACTAGAAGGGCCTCAGCAAATACTTTAAAGTCACACACTACATTTTGATTGACTAACTAAGTCCATTATTTGTCCTTTCTCCTCTGTAGCCGCACTGGCATATTTATTGTTTTACCGTCTTATACCCTTCATTTACACTACTGTTCTAAATCATTGTATTTTATTGGATTTCATCGATTGTCCTTTAAATCTCTTTTACAATGTGATTTCTGTCTATGTAAAGCACTCTGAATAGCATTTGAGTTGTTGAAGGGTGCAATAAAAATACTGGCCTTAGCTTGTCAGTTAGCTGCGCCCGGATAATTAGAAATACGTTTCAGGTGCGGCGGTTTCCGTTGTATTTAATTAAGATTGAGAACAACGACAGCCATATTGGGATAGTCTTCTAAGTAAGCAGTTAGAACAGTAGAAAAAAAGAATGTGTTTTTTGTTCCTACTTGTTATTATATCTTAACCGGGTAGAACAAAGGCTATTAATAGTAGATAGTGTCTCTGGTCATTTCCTAAGTTGATTTGCCGGTTTTTCGCATTTCGATATTTATAGCTGATGTATATAACATAATCTGCCGGGTGTGTGTGTGTGTGTGTTGCCTACATTCTCCTGGTATAGTCACTCTAATTAGAACAGAAGGGATTGATACTGGAAATGTCCAATCCTTCTATCTTTTCTTGAGACACACACAGACACACACACACACACACACACAGAACTAAGCAGTTTTTCAGCCACATAAAGGAAATGAGAGGATAGGGATTTAGTTATTTAGTTGTCTAGTTCATCTCCGGGCGGCCATTTTCTAAATGTATTGAATCAGTCCTAGCCTTGCTCATTTATTCAACCAATATTGAGTTCTCTTCCTCCCTAACTGTATTTCGGAGCACAAAGGACACACTCGTATATCCAGTCACGACCTGGGCATCGGTTTGGGTGGAGGGTAATCCCGTGAGGTTTAAGTGAAAGTGACTACAGATAGTGAGCTGTCTTGAGCCTACACAATATGCAGACAATGCTGGGATTTGGAGTTCTTTTAAAAATTGATTCATGGATTGGTTGTTTGAGATAGAGGCGGCAGCGCGTTGGCTTACTGAGGCTATAGGAAATGTACCGAGTGGTAACTATTGGACAATGTTATGAATAACCAGGATAATAACCGATTAAAAGCTTTAAAAAAAATATACGTTTAAATATGTCGGGTTTTTTTTATGTAACGTAATATTTTCTGAGGATTTTGAGAAATCGTGCGTCGTTGCGATGTCGTTATAATGTGCTGCTAACCGTGATGGTGTCGGGGTTTTTTTAGAGCAAAAAATCTCTTCTCCGCTACTTTGTAGTTTGGGCGGATTGGCATGCGAGGGGGGTGGGGCAGAGGAGAACGGGGATTCATCATAAATATGCTAATTCATAGAACATTTGCAAAAAGCGAAGGGTACCGCCAAATTGATAGTGAACTGACGAGAAGGGAAGGTTGGCATAAAAATTGATGGCAAACCGGCGAAAAGGTTAAGATCGGCGGGCACAGCCAACCCCTCCACACAGCAGGGGGTGCCAATTAAAGAGTTTCTGCTCAGACTTTCTCTCCCTCCACGATGGTAACAAGGCAACTCTGTAGTCAAACAAGACTCCGAGAAGGCAGAGTTTGAAATTAGTTTGAGCTACAGTCCTGATTGGGAAAGAAGTTCATGTATGTGTGAGTGCATTAGATTAGTTCAGAGTAGATACGATTCAATTAGATTTCCCATCTGGGATTAATAAAAGTACTATTTTTATCTTCCATCTAGCTTATTAAAATACATTAGGTCAGGTTAAACTTGATTATATTAGTTTAGATTGGATTAGGTTAGGGTAGACTGGATTAGTTTTGATTAAAATAGATTATTATATATTAGATATATAAATTATAATAGTTTCAAATTGATTAGATTCAATTAGGTTAGATTTGATTTGTCTGGATTAGTTTAGGCTAGATTAGTTTGGATTAAATTACATTCGATTTGTTTAGAAAAGCTTAGATAACATAAGATCTGGAAGGATAAATGGTGTACAATGTGTAACAGCAGCACAAACAAACTAAAAGTTTAGAAAATAATAAACCGTATACTGTATAAAACTGTATGAAAAATGGCCAAATCTACAGCAACAATCAGTACTTTGGGCATCAAAAAAACTCATTTATTTAACCGTCAATCCCAGAGTCCTGGGCTGGTATAATGGGATTTTTAAATGGGATCTTTAGCACCAGTGGTCAGAGAAGCTATTAAAAAAAAAAGTGGAAGTCGACTAAGATTAAAGAGAGTACGGGAAACGAAACAAACTCAAGTCACGCAGCCCGGCCACGACCTGTGCCCCTGCGTCCCTCCATGGCGAGGAGGGACAACAAATACTCTCCAATTTGTTTTTTGTGTTTTTTTGTGTAGTCACCTGGCTCTCTGGATTCCTCCGACGGAGAGATCGGAGGCCACCGGGTACCCGGGCGGACCAGAGCTCTGTGGAATACAAGACAACTCCTCATCTCTTCTTCATAACAGACGGTCAGACTGCCAGGCTCCACGCCGCACTTAACGGAGCTTGTTTACACGGAGAGCTACGGATTTATAGCCCCGCGATCATGGCTGTTTGACAACGCCACGACACACATGCACACACACACACACATGCACACACATGCACGTACAAGTGCGTCCACACACACACACACACTAGATAGATAGATATGGACAGATACGGATCTATTGATAGATAAAGATAATTACAGATAAACAGACACACACACACACACTCTCTCTCTCTCTCTGGATATAGACAGATACAGATCTCTAGATAGATAGATAGATAGACACAGCCTCTCTCTATATAGATAGATATGTAGAAATATAAATAGTCACTTTTACTTAAAAGTAGTAATACAACACTGCCTACTCTGTTACAAGTAAAAGTCCTGAATTGAAAATGTTACTTAAGTAAAAGTACAAAAGTAATAGCATCAAAATATACTTTAAGTACCAAAAGTAAAAGTACTCATTATGCAGAATGGCCCATTTCAGAATAATATAGGCCTATATTATATTATTGGATTATATTTATTGATGCATTATTGTGTTTATCGCTTTAATGTTGCAGCTGGTAGGTGGAGCTAATTTGAATGTATTCATATATTTTACATATTACTTTACATACTGCTGGGTAGCTTGTGAATCTCCTCCTGGGGACCATTAAAGTCTTATTGATATAATCATTTATGCATTTATTGATTTTGTCTTCTTAATCTGAATCTGCAAAGTAACTAGTAACTATACTAGTAACTAAAGCTGATACATGTAGTGGAGTAAAAAGTACAATATTTTCCTCTGAGATGTAGTGGAGTAGAAGTATGAGGTAGCAGAAATACTTGAGTAAAGTACAAGTACCTCAAATTTGTACTTTTAAATACAGTACTTGAGTAAATGTACTGAGTTACTTTCCACCACTGGAAATAGATACACACACACACACACACACGTGCATGCACACACACACACACACACACAACAAAGCACACACACACACACACACACACACACACACACACACAGATGCTATCCACT
>OOFB01031691.1:0-10722 GCA_900323305.1 Trachyrincus murrayi | reverse complement strand
CCCCACCCTTCCCCCCCCCCCCCGGTGGGTCTAAGCAAATCTCTGTATTGGGGAGAGAGAGAGATATACATGATAGGGAACAGGATAGTGTACTAGTGGCTTGGGGATTTCGACCCGGGAGCCGGACGGTTCTGGGTTTGATTCCCAGCTTACCTGTAGTAGGTATCCTTGAGCAAGATTCCTAACCCCTTCCTGCTACTTAATCACCTGTATCTGAGTTCACTGTTGAGTTAAAGTCTCTTTGGATACCAGCGTCGGCTAATGTACCAAATAGCATCGGCGTCCCTCCCACTCTGTATACCCCTGCTGTGTGTCTGCTGGAGAGCCCTCGGGGAGGGCCGCAGGTCTCGCACTGGACGAGCTTGTTCTGCATCTAAATTTAAGGGCTGTTATTTCCCTTCTACTCCATAATCTTGCGGAGGATTCTTTCCACTGCTTAGATAATGTCAGAGGGGAGGAGGCGCGAGGGGGGAAGGGATACGTTGGGTGGCAGAAATGGAGCTGTTTACTGGCAAGGCCCAGAGTGCAGCAGAGTTTACGTCTTAATTCCCAAGCTAAAGGTGACCCTGATTCCAATGATAACCGAAAGGCAGTGGCGGTGAGCATGACTTAAAGTGCATCACGGCTTTCCTGCTCGGGGACCAGTTGAGTTCAGCGAGGCATTTGATCCGTTTGGTTGATCTAGGCCTCGGAAAAACACTTATTAGATACTGGAAAGAATGATTTAGTTTCCACCCTCCCCATACTTTACTCGTCACTTGACAGGCAATTGGCAGCGGCGTGTACAGCCGATGGAGACATTTTAACATGTAAATAAAATCTTAACATTCATTTAATCCTAACACCACATGGTCTTATAGTTTGGGTATATTTTTTGCCAATGCACATGAGATGACACGACCCAACAGAAATAGTTGTATAATTAATTACATAATAGTAATTGGAATCACAATGGGAACAAAGAAGCAAAGGTTCTTTGCAACTGTGTGTAGTCAACCCTCAGCCCCCTTGACTCGACAGGATGCAGATCCTGTTCCACTAGTTCACCAACACTGAGCTCTCACTGATTGTTTCACTAGGCCCTGTCACTTTGCATCCAGCTGTTACCTTATATTGTTTTAGTTTCCAAACGTAAGGCAACGCTTAGCTAACTCAAATTCTGTAGGCTATAGGGTCACCACACTATCTTGACTGCTGAATTACTAATAAATTAATATTCTAACGAATGCTCGTGTGAAAATGTTGCGTGCATCGGCAGTCGTTACATTTGTTTATTTGTGGACAAGACATTGCTTTTCAAAGCTCTTCTTCTTCTTCTAAACAAACATCACCGACTTGGTGGTTTCTACAGAGGGGAGAAAGTAGAAGCACCACGGAAATCCGCTCAAAGTATCGAGGTGTGCCCTGCCACGGTACATTCTCCTTGTGGGGAAGAAAGCATTCAATTTAGCTCAGGGCGCAACTAAATAACTTTGTTGTGACAGACGACTATTTTCAACTTTTGCTGTGGCCAGGCTTCTCTGCTTCTAAGACGGCCCAGCAGACTGCAGTCTGCTGTATATTTTATTTAGAATATAAATGTCATGCAGTTTACCAAAGGAGAATCCCTAGCATAATCACTAGGAGAATCCCTAGGAGAATCACTTGGAGAATCCCTAGCATAATCACTAGGAGAATCCCTAGTAGAATCACTAGGAGAATCCCTAGGAGCAGCAACCCCTTGAGTCTTTGTCAGGCTGGAGATGGGCCTGTTCTGCCCACTGTGTGTTTACTTCAAAACCTCAGCGGGTGCCACAAGCCAAATAGGCACGCACACACACACACACCCACACATATGCATATTGTCCACATCCCGTGCCTCTATTGAGCGTATTTGCACGACACAAAGAACTACATGTCAGCTACACAATGAACTACAATAATACCACCTAGTCATAGCTTCTATAGAGAGGTACAGCCCCTCTGTTCACCGGTTGGGGCTTTATTTTGTATGCCTCCCACTAACTCTCTCTCGTTCCCTCAGGTGGTCGGTACCAAGGACCTGATGAGGGAACAGGTAGCGGTACGAGGGAGTCAACTCAAGGTCAAGTACCTGTATGACGACTCCTCCTACAATCGTAAGGTCAACTGCATCACCACGGCAACCCCTCAGAGCAATGGCACCACTATTCATGTGTCCACGAAACCTGTCCCAGTGTCAGGCCCATCCAAGGAGCGCACCATTGACAGGTACGAGTGTGTGTGCACTCCACAGTATTCTTTTTGAAGATACGCTACCTTAACTCGTTTCTCTCGCCGAAGATCTTTGCATCGCGTTTGTGATGGCCTGGTTCTAATTATGGTGTGTGTATGTTGGTGGAACACAGCACGGGGTCCAGTAAGGGCTCCAGTGACTCGTCTGGCCTCCCGGGCTCCGGGAATGTGGGAAACGGCACAGGCAGCAGCAGCAAGTTGTGTGGTCCCCTGGCCCCCGAGCAGGCGCTGAGACAGCACCGCAACCTGCTCACCGCCCTGGAGCAGACGGAGATCCACTCCTACCCGGAGATCTACTTCCTGGGACCCAATGCCAAGAAGAGGCAAGCCGTCGCCGGGGGCAGCAACAACTCGGGCTACGATGACGACCAAGGGGGGTACATCCACGTCCCCCACAACCATCTGGCCTATCGCTACGAGTTCCTCAAGGTCTGACTCATACCACTCACTCTTCTGCCGGTGTATGTGTCTATTATGCCACGCCATGACGTGCATCAACTAGCAAATGTCAACGAGCATTTTCCCTTCCGTCTCTTTCCACTTCAGGTGATCGGCAAGGGCAGCTTCGGCCAGGTGGCCAAGGTGTACGACCACAAGCTCCAGCAGCACCTGGCGCTGAAGATGGTGCGCAACGAGAAGCGCTTCCACCGGCAGGCGCAGGAGGAGATCCGCATCCTGGAGCACCTGCGCAAGCAGGACCGCAACGGCACCATGAACGTGGTGCACATGCTGGAGAACTTCACCTTCCGCAACCACATCTGCATGACCTTCGAGCTGCTGAGCATGAACCTGTACGAGCTGATCAAGAGGAACAAGTTCCAGGGCTTCAGCCTGCCTCTGGTGCGCAAGTTTGCCCACTCCATACTGCAGTGCCTGGAGGCCCTGAACAGGCACCGGATCATCCACTGCGACCTCAAGCCCGAGAACATCCTGCTCAAACAGCAAGGACGCAGTGGCATCAAGGTGAGATGCTCACCTCCGTAGCCGTGGTTAGCCAAGGGGCAGTGGAGACCTGACCCGCGGCACACACACGCACGCTTCCATATGCACACACTAACATGCGTTTCCCTTCTGCCGTCTCCTCCAGGTGATTGACTTTGGCTCCAGCTGCTTTGAGCACCAGCGGGTCTACACGTACATCCAGTCTCGTTTCTACCGGGCACCGGAGGTGATCCTGGGCTCGCGCTACGGCCTGCCCATCGACATGTGGAGCTTCGGCTGCATACTGGCCGAGCTGCTGACGGGGTACCCCCTTTTCCCCGGCGAGGACGAGGGAGACCAGCTGGCCTGCGTCATGGAGCTGCTGGGGATGCCGCCACAGAAGGTGCTGGAACAGGCCAAGCGGGCCAAGAACTTCATCAACTCCAAAGGGCACCCGCGCTACTGCGGGGCTAACACCCTGCCCACGGGCGCCACCGTGCTTACGGGCTCCCGCTCCCGCCGCGGTAAGATGCGAGGGCCTCCCGGCAGCAAGGAGTGGAGCGCGGCGCTGAAGGGCTGCGAGGACCCCACCTTTACTGACTTCATAAAGAAGTGCCTGGACTGGGACGCCTCGACCCGCCTCACCCCCAGCCAGGCCCTGCGGCACCCGTGGCTGTACCGCCGGCTGCCCAAGCCTCTCCCCGGGGCAGAGAAGGGCCAGGGCCCCGCGGTGAAGAGGCTCCCCGAGCACCACAGCACCTCCTTCCCATCCATCCTGGCCAAAGGGGGGCCCGGCCTCGGCACGGCCACGGCCGTCAACAACAAACTGAGGAGCAACACGATGGCGGACACGGGGGAGGCGGTACCCCTCCGCACGGTCCTGCCCAAACTGGTCTCCTAGAACCAAGAACCGCTCTATTGTCTCTCTCCATTCCCACGTCCGCTCCTCAGGAAGGGCAGGAGGATGGGCCGGATGTAAGCCTAGGGGGTTTGAAACGAAAACACGTGTTTGGTTGGTTGTTTTTTTTATTTGTTTTATACAGAGCGGTGTCGACACCCCTGGTCTTGGTTTTTAATATTAGCTGAATTGAGAGCAAGAGAGAGAGAGACCGTTCTTATAATTAAAACAAAAAGAAGACTCTACATTTTAGGTTTTTTCTACAACAGTTCCCCTGAGGGGCTGTGCGATCCGTGTCTGATGGCCTTTGTTAAGGCTGGAGTCAGGCTTTTTAAAAAAAAAAAGAAGAAAAAAACTCTGTGTGAGTGGATAGCTCTGTACGGTAGCGGATGTTTTTACCTTTGTATGGGTGTCTGTGAGTTACATGCATACACACACACACACTCTCATACTCATGCACACTTTGCATCGTTACTTGCCTCACATGTATGTACACACACACCCTCTCATAGCACACATTTTCCACCCCCCTTTGGGACGGGATTTAAATTTGTGAGTAGAAACTTGAAAAGGGCTAAAGAGAAGACTCTCGAATCAGGTAGCAAGTGCTCACTACCCATGATTTTCCAGAGATTCACTCCGGCTCTAGTTTGTTTTAGGCCCTGCACATGGAAACACTATTCACACCCGCACATGGAACATGGAAACACTCTCTGCTTAGGATATGAGGGGCGTGGTGTTTGGAAGTCAATTAGGAGGGAGTTGGTGTTGTCAATCATGAAGGCCAGCCCCTTATTTCTCTGCTGTCCCCCTCTTTGCATTTTCTGAGCCCTGGTGCTGGCGTGTGCGTGCGTGCCATACAGCAGGCAGTTGGGATGGCCTACTGCATTCTAAAATGGCCGTCTGTCTTCTCTGGGTGTGAAGAGGGTGGATGGGTGACACCACGCCACCCACAGTCTCCTCTAGCTAATCATACCTTTTGCACTCCATACTTTACGAGGTGCTTTACATTTGGCAGCCACGTGAGACACACATACGCACATGAAGATAAAATGGCAATAATAGTTTTACATACAACACCACAAACACACACACCTGTCAAGGTTATTGCCAGAAAAGGGTTGCATTTTGAAAGTATATGCGTGTTGTGAGGAGTGCACGGCACGTCGCCTTCTCCATGGCCCTGATTGGTTGTGACATAGTTGGCAGTGGCTACATGGCGAGGCTCGAAGGAACAGGTTATTATGAAGTGATGCAGCAGGGGGGTGGAGTCACGCACCAGGAGGTTGTTAAGGACTTGGCAGGCCAGTGAGAGAGCGAGTGTGACACGTTTTTAGTTTTTTTTTCCTGATACAAAAGGGTCTTTCTCAGGGAGACATACTTGACACATCCCATAACTTTATCTTATCAACTGGGCTTCTTAACGGTCCTCCCAGTGCTGACTGTGCGCTCGCACGCATGCAGCACTGCCCCGCCGCGAGTGGGGGAGGGAGGGAGAGAGAGAGAGACTGTATGTGTGTGTATATATATCTCTCTTATGTACGTGTCGGTAATGGGGGTATTGCATGCACCACGATATGACCTACATTCTCTCTGTGCTCCCCCAGCCTCTGCTGTCTCTAGCGGTGCCTCGCCGTAGTGTAGGACGGGGAGTTTTTTAACACTCGCAACATGGATCATTAATTACGGTGCTGTCGGATTGAACACACACACACACACACACACACACACACACACACACACACACACACACACATATAATGCACACTTGCTGAAATGTGCACGTACCCTCAACGCACATGCACAGGATCACACGCCAGGTGCATGTGGTATGGACCAGACCACTCTAAAGAGTTCAGGGGATTTCACCTCCAGCCAGCCCCCCCCCCCCCCACCCTGTTGTTTTAGTCTTTTCTTAACATCCCTCTCGCTGTTTTGATGAAAACTGTCAGGGATTTCTACTCGTCTTGTCTCCTTCACAAATGAGATTTCTACATGCTCCAGGAAAATCAAAAAAAGGTGTAAAGTAATGCAGAAGTGGCTGTATGCCTTCTTTTTGTTGTCATGTTATAATAATGGTGTGAGTTAGTAGGATGGTGTTGTCCAGCATGAGATCACAGCCTATTCTACAGACTGAGTGACTACCAGAAGAGAAACTGTACAGTAACCAAATGAACTTGTGATAGTTTCTTTTTCTAAAGAAAAATAAAATGGATATTAACTGAACAGTGTTTCCTTGTTCTGTTTTTTTCCCCGACTGGAGCTTGATCAGAGGCACCACACGTTATTAAGCCACGCCGTGTAATTTGCATATTCATGTGACTATCGAAGAGCCATTCAACATCCACTTTGTCTGGGACCTTCAATCATTAGGAATTGATCCCTTTTCATTGAACCAATTTACAATTAGATTACACTTAATTGTTTTAGGCTCAGGCCCTCAGATCTACTTAATGGCCCCATGGTGCCATTTTAGCAGCATTTGACACTAGGCACAAAGCAAGTCTGTTAGTTGTGGGGAGTTTGTGGCCACGGTGTCACCTCCTGAGACTTTTTACAGCTGTCATCTAAACATATTTTTCTCGTAGTTCCAGTTAGAGCCGGCGGATGATATGGCAGGCGTAGACATGCACGTTATCAAGGAGAAATGTGTATTGATTTCGGATCACTAGTTTGTGGAGGACAGCCCGGAGATGTGTCCGATGGCGTTTGTGTTCGGAATGTTGAGCTCAGACTCGGTGACATCATCTGAAAAAGACGTGTTTCGTTTGAAAGGGAATTACATTTTCACGGCGTCTTTGAGCGCAAAGGATCTCAAAATGTGTGGTGTTTCTCCAATGTGGACTTAAGTGTTAAGGTGCTAGTAAGCACACACCTCTGCCTTCCTTCAAACTGAAGTGAACCACACGTCTCGTGTGGGCGAATGTGTTTACACATAGATTTTCCATCTCTACCTGCGGATTGTATATTTGTATGCCCAGACTCCAATTTAGCATGTGAACCCGTGCTTCTCCTCTTCAAAATACTTTTTCATTAACACATGTGGTCATTGTGGTTCTTCACTGCCAAATGTAAAGCAAAAACTAAACTCCTTCTTATGATTATGTGCTGCTTCTCACCTCTCTCCAGCCTTCCGGTGGGACCGAACTATAAATATTGCTGTGAAGATGAGGGTGAGAGGGGGAAGAGAATGACGAAGATCTAGCTGACGACGGCAGACAGATCATCTACTGTGATACCGATGACTCATCTGTGTTTACACACTCTCGACAGCTGGTTCTCGGAGTGTAGAGATGCACACACACACGCTCTGTCTCTGACAAACCAGTTTGTCGATATTTCCAAGACAAACAGTAGCATGATGGTTGACGCCATGATGGATTTGTGTCCGATATGCTTAATTTTTTGGTTTGTTTTTGATTGATTGTGCTTGTGTGTTTTTTTAAAGGATCTCTCAGAGTGAACATTGTTTCCACTTTAAATGTCTTATCTCTCTTTCTTACACATATACACACCCCCATGCACACAGACTCTCACACTGAATGAATGGGAGAGCAGATTAGATCAATCCCATTACAAACTAACCCAATCACCTCCTGACCAGATGGAAGCATTCTCCTAGTCCTCCCCTTTGGAAGAGCAGCCTCCATTTCCAACGGCACACCTGAAACATACAATAGACTATATAGTCTTGTCCCCCCTCGTTCTATAGCCTCCTTTCCTCTCCTCTTCTCTCTCCTCTCCTCTCCTCTCCTGTCCTTTTCTTCTCCTCACCTCACCTCCGTGCTTGAGGGCTGACCGCTAAGAGGACTGTAAGCCTAGAGACCATATGGGCACAGAAGGATTCCAGCCCTCGTATGTCAACAACCAATCAATGGTTACGTCGAGGTTAAAGAAACGGACCTCGAGCCTCGATTAGTGCTACGTGCCGTCCTCACTTGAATGTAAGTGAGGTTGACATCCTTTTCTTTCCACTTTGATGCTGGTGTCTGCCGTTAAGGGCATATAGTTGTCAGGCTCCTAACAATACAGTGTGTTGTGCTGGCCAAGGCAGATTGGAAGGAAAAAGGGAAAATGGCCGCACCTATTGACACACCGTGAATCATTATTTTTGATCGACATATTTTAGATTGATTTGGCCTTCTTCCTGCCACGTGATGTAACAGCGTCTTTATTTTTGTCCCTCTGGGGCTCTGTCAATAAACACGGCGTCCACGAGGGCACTTCTTCAAGGCAGCGCATGATCGGGTTCAGCCTGTTATGTTGTTGTCGTCGTGTTATCGTCTGTGTATTCTCTTTGAGGTGCTTGCTTGATTCCACAGGCAGCAGCAGCACGCAGTGCGGAGTCGTGATACACCTTCTACCCGAGCAATGAGTCACTGCTCCGACGCAGGTTCCCCCTTCCTCTCCTCCTTGCCTCTCTCCATCACTCCTCCATCTGCACCTTATTGATATACCTTATTGATATTCATCCCATGCCGGCTGGCTTCTGCTGGGCCAGCGACACAAACACAGTGACAATACTTAGAGATAAACACTCACATCCCACAGCCCCAGGTCGCTGAGTGCACAGACACACATCGGCTCTCTGGGAGTCTTTGGCTGGTGTCCACCAGGACAGCTGACAGGGGTACCAAGTTGATCCAGTCAGTCGAGCCAGCAAGTAAATCGCCCCCCCCCTTCGTTCGTGCATGCGCACACACACACACACACACACACACACTTCATTCAACACACACACACACACACACTTTATTCAACACACACACACAGCACATGCCCCCACATGCACAAAGGAAAAATACAGCCTACTGTTTCTTACTCACAGGCACACAATGACACACAATCACAGCTGAGCTCACACGACACACACACACACACACACACACACACACACAAACGCACAGCTGAGCACATGTCTACACAGGCAGAACAGATGCAGAGGGTTGTCAGAGGAGGGGCCGCAGACCAAGACCATTTACCCAACCCACCAATCCACATTCCAAAATGCAAAACACAGGTTAGAGGGAAACATTGTACACGCACACATGTGTGTACATGAGAAATAAATAAATCATATTTCAATAGAATGTCTCACCGTGTGACATTTAACATTTGACGCTTTTGCCTTTCTGTGTGCTGCAACCCTCAACTGGATGTCAGTCCCTGGGTTGCCAGTATTTGTACACCATATGTGTCGTATCTTATATGCCGGTTTTGTCTTTCCACACGTTGTTTACATGGCCCCAGCTGGGTCACGTTTGTGACTGGATTAGGGGGGTGGTGACTCATGGCCTGTCTGCTGTGATGAATCTCCGCTGTCTGTTTCTCTGTAAATGCATGTTTGTGTTTGTTTCCGCCTCTGGGTCTTGGATCTGCGTAGCAACACTATGCAGCTCTACTCTGGCGTATGCAAACAAGGCAGACACACAGAGCGCAGCATTTATGTGGCAGCAAACATTACACAATTATTAGCTTTGATTGTTGCGCTTCGCGTGATCCAAACAGAGCAGGAAATACAGGTTATGTCTTAAACCAGTATGGCTGCATAAACCCCCACCCCCGACATGTAACTGTACCATGTGTTTTCACTGTATTATACTTCCTGTTGTTTGTTTTGTCTTGTTTTATGCCCTGTAAGGTGTCCTTGGGTGTCTTGAAAGGCGACCTCCAAATAAAATGTATTATTATTATTATTATTATTATAATGTAGGGATAGGTGGGTGTTAATGCACTATAGGCCTGTGCTATCTTCCTGTGTACCAATGCTGATGTAGGGGGGGGGTGCACTCTCCCCCCTCCCCCTCCCCTGTGAGAGATCAGGAGCTAGTCGCCAGAGTCACCGTGTCTCCTTATATGTACATTATCACCACTGGAAGCCATAAACAGCTCCTTAACCCTGCGGTGCCAACTTACTGTCCAAGGGAGACTGCATGAAACACTACGGTATGGAGCTTCCCCACCCCTTCCATTCGCTCTCTCTGTCCCTCTCTCTGTCTCTCTGTCCCTATCTCTCTCTCTCTCTCTCTGGCTCTCTCTCTGTCCCTCTGTCCCTATCTCTCTCTCTCTCTGTCCCTCTCTCTCTCTCTCTCTCTCTCTCTCTCTCTCTCTCTCTCTCTCTCTCTCTCTCTCTCTCTCCCTATCTCTCTCTCTCTCTGTCCCTCTCTCTCTCTCTGTCCCTCTCTCTCTCTGTCCCTCTCATTGCATGCACACATCCAGGTCTTTGTGCTGTTTAGTGTGCTTTTAAGGTACAGTTCATTTGAGCAAAGATTAGCCACCCTATGTTTGTTGACAAAAGGTGTCTTCACTACACTCTCCCCCCTATTGACGTGTTCAACCTGCAAGGTTCAATATTTTGTTATGGGTGGACGGGGTGTGTGCGGGTAGGGGTGGGGTGGTGCACCTATTGTCTGGGAAAAAGCACTACTGCGCACCCTGGAGTATGTTGTCATGGCCTTCTGTTACCGGGTAAACCGGGATATTTCTGGCCGGTGTCGGGTTTTCATGAGGGTCGGCAGCACAACATCCAGCAACATCCTCCATGTTAGGAGGCAGGGAAATTGGGTCAGGTGACATCTCGTTTTCTTGTCTGACAGAGGCTGGGACCACCACCTCCCCCCCCCCCCCCCCCCCCCCGGGGGGGGGGGGTC
>OOFB01031690.1:0-15533 GCA_900323305.1 Trachyrincus murrayi | reverse complement strand
TGTGTGTGTGTGTGTGTGTGTGTGTGTGTGTGTGTGTGTGTGTGTGTGTGTGTGTGTGTGTGTGTGTGTGTGTCTGGTGAAGGGTAGGATGTCACCACCAGAAGTCACAGGTGTCTACTCAGAGGACCCAGGCTTGCGCTGCCTGGGGGGACCCTGGCTTGTGAGAGACAAAGACAATTTGTCTGCCTGTCGCTTGCTGTTCTGAGTTTGTGTGGCAGAGCGCCCTGGCTCTGCAGGAGTCTCTGTGTTCAACACGAGAATGTAAGCGTTACCGCACTGCAAACAAACACTTTTTTGGGTTGTCGTTTTTGCTGTAATATATGGGGCAGGCAGTGTTCAAGGAAAATGATGTCCACCGTAGGGTCCATTTGCTCCATAGGGTCAATTTCCTCCTGACAGAAGAAGATGGCATGACATATGGCAGGTCTATTCAACTAGCGGCCCGCGGGCCAGATACAGCTCATCTGAATTTTTCTATTTTTTTGCCAGACTTGCGCGGGCAAGTCTGGCAAAAAAAATAATCAGGCTGTTGCATGAGTGTCTCAGGATCGCCCTCACTACTTATGAGCCAAACTATGTTGACATAGCAAAGTCAAATCAGTGTAATTTCTCTCACTGACTCAAACAGGCTCAAAATGACAGAAGTCTGATATGTATGGTGGTTCTATAGCAGTAAATCACCTGATTCTTAGTGAAAATGCAAAGATTAGATCTGTTTTATGATTATTCAAACAGGCCTACTTATTGTTAGTTTGGATATTGTTTTACTGTTCACCTTTAGCAATTACAAATATTGATATGGACCTTCTGCACCTTATGTTTGCTTTGAGTTTTTGGTATGAACAGGTCTATTCATTGTTAGCCTGATGGCTACTGTTTTACTAACTGTGTTCATCTTGCATTTATGGATGTGGACCTGTTTTAAAAGCATCTTATGTATGCTTGGAAGTGTTGAGGATATTATAAACAGGCCTACTTACTGGTAGCCTGATACTGTTTTACTATTCATTTAGTTTTTGTTGATATGGACCGAAACACCTCATGTCTCCTTGTTTATTATTGTATTGATTAAAATGATACAATGAAAGTGAAAGAAAAGGGATGTGCAGCGTGACTAGTTTATTCCATGTAATAATACCTCAGGGAACTGTCCGGCCCCGGGCTCTTAGCTTTGTGACAACGTGGCACCCTGAACAATATAAAATTTATAATAGCCCTGACATAAGGTGTCATGCGAAGACCTTGTTAGCATTTCCATCTTGATTGTAATTACGCTGCCATGCTGTGCTATACATGTCACATGCCCCGGGCTCGTTCTCTGTAATGTAGAAACGTTTCCACTCGTGAAGCGTGACAGAAGTAGAACACATATTTGTTTGTTGTTGATAGGCGATATGAAATGACTCAGCAACAGTCAGTTAAGATCACTTAGAAAGAATTATCAACACAGAACACGTGACAGAAAACCATTTAAACTCTCCTAATCCTTCTTTCCGCTTTGATCGGGGCTTGTAGTGTCTTTATATGTAAACTTTATCTAACAATAGTGATCCATCACAGATAATGACAGCAATTAGAGATGGAAGGGTTTATCAGTTTGTTTTTTAAAACCCACCTCTTCAGGAAACACTACCCTGACCCTTCCTCTTAGCCTTGCCTATTTGTCGTCAATTATGTGTCTGAGCTCTTGTTTATTGGCTCTTGTTTATTCGATGCACTTATTTGTCTTAGCTCTTGTTTATTTGGTTCACTTATTTGTCTTAGCTATTCTTTATTTTGATTCTCTTATTTGTCTCATTTGTTTAAGATAAAGTAGGTTGCTAACTTACTGCACTCTTACATTAACACTAGTTATGCTCTTAGTTGCTTGTTTAGCAAGCAACTAACGATTTCTGGTGACTAGTAGTTTTCTTGCCTACCTATGTTGAATGCACTTATTGGAAGTCGCTTTGGATAAAAGCGTCTGCTAAATGACTGTAATGTAATGTAATCACTGACAATTGATCTGTGCCAAACAGTTTAAAGCAGCTATAATCGAATCTATAATCTAGCTATAATCTAATCTAAACTATAATACCATGAAAGGAATGTAAAGTTATCATGACCGTGTCTCTTAGTGATTTAACCCGGAATGTGACTCACCCACCAACATCAACTCCGAGCCAAAGACAATACCAAAGTATATTGTTTAGTGTCGTGGACTTTTCCTCACTGAAGGTGAGTGGCCTGCACCCACACAGAACTTTAATCACCGGCTGACGGCTCCTTCACTCCACAAGACATTGTTGAATAACTCAGCCGTTCGGACCACCTTTGTCCCGTCAAAGTCCCGAGAGAGAGAGAGAGAGAGGGTTGTAGATAACCGGTAAGGCATTGACAGGTGAACCTCTCTTTTGGACTGGGACAGCAAGCAGACAAGAGCAGGTGAGCGGTTTAATACGTTTTTTAAAGTTATTTGTTAAGTAATTTGGTGTTATTCACATATATTATAACAATATTTGTTTTTGTCAAATGATTGCATTAGAAAGTCTTGAGATTATATGCATTTCAATATCTGAATATAATGGCTATATCGATTTAGGACAGATGTTTTGAAATGTATATTCCTTCACCGCTTTTATTTGGAGTTCCTACTCCATTACACCCCAGTGTTGTTCAATACTTCTGATTGGTCAATAACGTTCCAAGGGTGTACATTATTTCTCAATAACAGGACACCTCCGCCTTTTAACAGTTACGAATCAATATGCTACAAATCCTACATTAACGGTCAAATACAACTATCGACCACACGTTTCCTTGACAACGCAAAAACAATATGCTCAAAGCACCGCAGAAGAATATTTTAATTTCAGCCGATTAAGTCGATAGAAAAGCATTAACGTTATAGATGAAAATAACCAATATCCAATCACTGTTGGTAACAGTATAAGTGGAATAAACCACTCCAGGGTGTCCCGTTTTTGGAAAATAATGTACGAGGGTGGTGATGCATTAACGGGACACCCTGTTAATATCCTTAAGTAATCTGTTGCAAAATGGTATACATTTTTACCAAATCCCTGCCACAAATTAATTTAGATTTGTGCTTCGTGGGCAATATCTAATGTTGTATATGATGTATGTATGTTAAAATCGCTAGTTAAATTGTAAAATACTGTATTATGTAACGTTATCATCTTTGCAGATTTTAGATAAAGTATGTTGCACATACAAACAGGCCTGCCCACACGCACACCTTTTCTTTAAGAAGGTTATAATTAATGTTAAAGGAGCATTATATTGGGACATTATGGAATCAAAGTTCAGAGCTTGTTAAAGGATCATTGGCACCTCCGGCTGTCTCTGCTGTTAACCATTAACCCTCGCTGAAGAGATGGCCCACAGAGTTAACCTTTTTCTTCAAACCATCAGCACTTTCCTGAGTTTATAACCATCAGCCTCTGAATGGATAGGAGTATGCTGATTCAATGGTGGAGATAAGTAGAAAAGAGGGGCCTCTATTACTATCGCCATCTGTGGCTTGCTATTGTCTTCAAGAAACATCTCCAGAGAGAGAGAGAGACGAGATAAGGCCATAGAGTCAAGGGCAGATTAAGGGATTGTTTGTTTAACCCTTTCCCCTCCTCCGTGTCAGGTCATGGCCAGCTACAGACAGAGGGTGATTGCCCTGACCAAGAGGCAGGGTCAGACGTTTGGTTTCTTTCTGAGAGTGGAGGAGGGTGAGTCGGGACACCTGGTGCGGTGTCTGGACTTGGGTGGGGCGGCGGAGCTGGCCGGCCTGAAGGACGGAGACCGCATCCTCCGGGTCAATGGGACCTTTGTCGACAGACTGTCCCATCTGCAGGTTGGCAGAGGCTTGCGACTTAGCTCCCACATCTAATTCGTAGTAACTCGCCGCCGACAAAACAAATGAGGATCACCATTTCAGTCTGTGAACTTCCTTTTGCGCTGTTATCTGTCCACCCCGGGTCAGGTGGTGGACCTGGTGAAGGAGAACGGAGTCTCCGTGACGTTCCACGTGATGGACGCCGCATCCTACAACCAGGCCAAGGATGAGGGATTTGACCTGTCCGACCCTCATCCCAGACCGGTGACTAACAGTGTAGGTGGACAGACAGGGAAACCCAAGCTCTGCTATCTGGTCAAGTCCACCGCAGGCTATGGATTCTCCCTCCGATCAGTCAGAGGTGAGGATCGGAAGATGGCCATGGGAACCTAATCAAACATTCAAATCAAACATTTCAGTGAAATTTAAACATTGTACCAGAAATGTATGAAAAGCAGAGGGAAATGTGTCTATTGTCAGAATGACTATTACAATGTGACCATCGTAATGCTTCTTCAACAGCATATATTTCAGTTCAGAATATTTTGTAGTAAACACTGGTCTCTGATTGGTCTTCTCAGGTGAGCAGGGGGTGTTTATGACCCAGGTGTCCTCTGGGGGCGTGGCGGAGCAGGCAGGGGTCAAAATGAACGAGCGCCTGTTGGCGGTCAACGGGGAAACCGTAGAGCACGCCACACACGACCAGGTGGTGGAAAAGATCAAGTCTGCGGGCAGCACCCTCATGTTCCTATTAGTTAATGAGGACACATACAGGTTCTACCTGAACAATGGGATCAAGGTAGGGGCGGGGCAGGCCACAGTCAAGCACCTCCCACACAAACCACGCATCGTTGACCTGACCAAAGGATCTGAGGGTTATGGCTACCTCCTCAAGGAAGAACCCAAGAAAAAAGGTATGCATGTCTGTTGAAAAAGATTCAGTCTGACCCTTCTGGATAGGCATTGAGTTGATGTTTAATAAAGCATGATTATGGGAAGAGTTACAAGACACATAATATGTACCCCCGTAAGTCTTCCGAGCACAAAGGGGAAGATACACAGGTTATATAGGAACAGAGGGAAGGGAGAAGTATAGAACAGTATGCATTGTTTGTCCCTATATGGGCGTAACTGAAGATAACCTGCTGGTCAGTGCCTCTACTAGTCTTGTTTATGATGGGTAAACGTAACCAAGGCTTCACCTGCTGGACCATAGATCTTCTCTAGATAGGGCAGTGGTATCAGGGATGACCTCAGGCCATGCAGGAGGAACCACACCTTTGAGTCAGATATATGGCAGTTCACAGTTATTAGTATTTACTGATGTTAAATGATTGAAGTTCTATAATTTCTTCCACAATGTCTATGAGACAGACAACCAGCCATAGCCCATATTTAGCATAGACAAATTGTTTCAAACTCTTAATAAAAAGGAGGGAAACCAAGTTCAAAAGTAATTAGAAAGTAGTCAATAATGATGTGATTATCGTCTGTCATTAGCGTGACCAACGATCGGCTTGTTGAGAACTCTTGCGAGGCAACGGCACCGTTATTGGATGGCTAGAAGCCATTAGTGTTTTGACGGTGGAAATACCATCTCACACAGCCCACTTCATCACGGACATCGACAACGGGAGCCCTGCGGAGAGGGGAGGGCTGAAGGACATGGACAGGCTGGTGGCGGTGGACGGAGAGCAGACAGAAGACGACAACCACGAGCGGGTGGTGGACAAAATCCGACAGGCGGGCATGAAATGCTGCCTCCTGGTCGTGGATGAAGATACTGACGCCATGTACAAGATGGTAAGCTACCAAACTACGAGAAAGAGAACCAGTCCTAACCAATGTCTATATCAGGGGTGCCCACACTTCTTCAGTTCAAGGTCTACTTTTGAGACCGAACTGGGGGGGGGATAGACCGGCCGATGGTCGGTCGGTCTGTCTATATATATATATATTTTTTTTTTGGGAATGTCACGCGATCGACCCGCTCTACCTTCGCGATCGACCGGGACGTATTGGGCACCCCTGGTCTATATACACCAGTTATTCAGCAAATTCATCAGATAACACCGTGTCCCGTTCTTCTCAGGCGGGAGTATCTCCTATGCTCTTCTGGGAAGAGATGAAGGGCTCTGCGTCTCCGCCCAGTTACACAGACGCCATTCACCTGCCTGCCCCTAACCATTCAGCCACACCAGCAGCCAGGAAGGAGGAGGAGGAGGAGCTCAAGCCTAAACTTTGCAAGATGCAGAAGCCACCAGCCGGCTACGGCTTCCATCTGAACGGCATCCAGGGCATCTGCGGCCAGCACATCAAACAGGTGAACGTCACCGCGCGCTCCGACAGCACAGTGACTGACCAAACACTAAATACGTAGTGGGATATGGTCCCCGAAAGGGATAGCATTTCACACATCGCTCACACCCTCTTAGGTGGTGAGGGGTGGGGTAGCAGACAAGGCGGGCCTGGAGGATGACGACATCGTGGTGGAGGTGAACAGTGCCAACGTGGAGAACTGTACCCATGAGGAAGTGGTGGACCTTATTAAGAGGAGCGGCAGCTCTCTGGAGCTCCTGGTGGCCACGAAGAGAGTCTACGACCAGCTCAAAGCCAAAGGGGTGGCCATCACTCCTATGCTGCTGGGGCCAAGTTCAGCTGCCCAGGTGCACACCACGGCCACAGTGGAGGAGAGGTGGGAGGACAGGACCCAGACACCACCTATACAAGCACGAGCGAGGGTAAGACAGACACATTTCTTAATTTTCCAAACATTAAAAAAAAAAAAAAATTTAAAAAATAATTGGACTATACTTTATGCTCGTAATGGACTTTCATTTCAACACTCATGGCCTCAACATTTAAAAATGTCAAAAGATGACCTTTCTCTAGTATAATTACTGCATTGAAATATATTTCATATCATAATGTATGCCTTTTTGCAGACGCCATCTGTGTCATCGGTTTCTTCTGAGGAAAGTATGGATGAGAGATTCTGAAGAGCCTGTGAGGAGCCTGCTTCTGGGTCCATACCTGCTCATTGTTTAACTTTCTTAGTTTCTCTTCATAAAATAAAGGCCTGCTCTGGGCCTCACACATATTGAGGAACTAACAAGTTAATAGACTTCACTGTTAAACATCTACCTTCCAAATCGTGCAAAAATGATCAACAGAATTAATGAGCCATGAAAATAAGACACTCTTGTGGTATCCTAATGAGTCACTTTAGTAAAAGCGATGGATCTGTTTATTTATAAGTACTGAAACTACTTTAATCGTTAAAATATCCTATTGCTACCAATAACATAAGCTATTAAACATGTAGCATACTTTCATGACCAAATTTCCTAATGTTAAAGACACGCAATATATATATAAATAAACATATTGCGCTTCAAAAATATGCATCTACATTTTTCAAACGTCTCCCTGTTCTGTGTTGATTTTGTCAATGCTAAAACAAACAGCTCAATTCTTCCACTACCACTACCTTCACTAGCTCCATGTTGTGTACAGGACAAAATTGTTAGTTCTGTTCCATGTTCTAGGTTCCTGAAAAATCTTCAATCTTAAGGATTCAAGAGTATAAAGAGAGCAGAATAGAGCGGAAGAGTGTAAGATTTTGAGAACAAACAACTGTGGAGTGTGTGCAGTTGATAGCTGGTTTAAGCAGCCTCACCTGGCCCATGTCAGGCTGATTAGACTCTGGGGCCGGGGGAGGCTGCACACCCGTGGTGCATTGGGTGACCAAGGAACACAGGATAAACCAGCCATCACCACACACACGCAGACATGTCAGCATTTACCACCTGCTCTGGCTGGCAGAGGTGCGGTTGGGCCTGGGCTGCTGCAGGCTGGTTCCAGGGGCTGCTAGCTGCAGACGGCTGCTCTTGGCGGTTACTGCGCTGCCTCCCCTGTCCTCCGCTGGGCACCACCAATGACGTTGCTGCCGTCGGGGAAAGGGCTGGTGCTGGGAGGTGGCGGTTAGCTCCAGCGAATCCCCGGGCAGCCTTTCTGTGTCCCTTCCAGGTCGGCGTGTGGCCCCCCCGATGACTAGGACACAAGTAGATGTTGTAAACCAGTTTGTTGGCTAGATGTTACAGCCAGGTGTTAAAGGCTGACATGTCTGAGCTTTTCTCTGAGTGTGTGGTGATGGCTGGTTTATCCTTGATTGCTTTCATGCACCACAGGTGTGCAGCCCCAGAGTCTAATCAGTCTGACTCAGGCCAGGTGAGGCTGCTTAAACCAGCCACCAACCACACACACACTCCACAACAACCAAAAAAAGTATTCCCTTCCTCTCTGCTCCATCCCTCGCTACGTTTCTCCGCCATTGAGAAGTGTTGCATTTCACCCACCTGTGATTGAAAGGCAAGATGGATTCCCCGAACCAATCACGGCCTAAAATCTAAATTGGCTCAAACAGAGGCAGGCGCAGTCAACTCAAAACGCATATTCTCACAGCGCTTTTGACTCACTATTAGCTGATGGATGGCTATGCCATTTTTAACCAATGACCTACAGCACCTTTAATACACATTTCAAAAAGAAAGACATAACTCACACACTGATCAGATTTAAAGTATTTATAGTTCTCAACAGGTTAACTGACAACCAAATACCCAATAATTACATTTTGTGGTCAATACTTCCATTCAAACATGATCTTCTGACAAAGCCCCCACACTCTTCCCCCGTATGCTCCAATAATATCCAATCACTAGTAGTCCAGTCGTCGGCCTTTCCTGATTCAGGAAGTACAGGCTAACCACAGTCAACCCAGAGAATCAGCAGTCATTAAAAAAAAGGGTTGAACTCAGGAATTCCCTGAATTCCAAGCTAAAAGGGAGGGAGGGAGAGAGAGAGATAAAGAGATAGAGAGGTGTATGTGTGTGTGTGATCATCAGAGGACCATGTGTTTCTCTGGCGCCTGCTTGTGAGCGAGGTAGAGGAAGAGGATGCTGGACAGGGCACTGACGAGGAAGATGACGTCGAACCAGCGGTGGTAGAAGTTGAACTGCAGCTCCCCGAGCACCTCGGTCACAATGGAGCGGTACTCCAGGGGCATGCTCATACGCATCAGCAGCACCGACGACACAAAGTACATGCCCTGGCAGAGGACAAAAAGGTGTCAGACATCAGTCTTTCGGTTCTGTTTTACCATGCTGTGTGTTCACTATGGAGAGCACACTCACCATGATTTGAGCCAGGACGAGTACAATGACATTGGATGACTTGCTGCTTGATATAGCATAGAAGAACTAGGAAGGCAAAAGAGAAATGTATGGATTAAAAACACAGATGGGTCACAAGTTAACGTGTACAGTACGTGTATTGTATCGTTGTAATATATCTGTTAACGTAGCTCTCAAATTTGCTAAAGTGACACATTGAACGGAGCAGGTAGCGTCGTTCTAGACCGGCTGGCTGTTAAGTGCAGCAGAGTCAGGAAACCTCACCTTTGTCAGAGTGATGAGCAGGCCTCGGATGGAAGTGACAATTATTATTCCCACCAAGATGAAGGAGATGTGTTGGGACCAAAATTTCACCTGAGAGAGATAGAGAGGGAGGGACAGGGGGTGAGAGCAAGTGAAAGCCACACCAAGACCACAAAAATCACAAAAACAAAATGACACACATTAATCATTTGTTACCACTGCCTCTCCAGCAGACGAAAAGGGTTACACATTCTCGGTGGACCATGGTACCGTGAATGCTATGCCATGTTTTGTTGGCAGTGTGAGATATGAATATGTAATGTGATCCCACTGAGGCGAAAATGACTAAAAGCTTATCATTGAAAGGTTAACTGCAGGAGGAGCAGATAAGAGACTTTAATGGATTGGCAATCATTAACTTCACATGAGATCCGACACGTGGTCAGTGATTAGAGTGTTTGTGAAAACAGGAGAGAGAGAGAGACACAGAGAGAGATAAAGACATCCAATGTGAGAGGGCGTGGTGGGGTTCTTACATCAAACTGAATGCCAAGGTAGTTCACTGTGATCTCAATACCCCTCGTCACTGGATCCGTCTTCCCAACTCGGTCAAACACAATGTTTATGGTGGCCTGAGCAGGACAAAAATGACAAGGCATATCATATGACTGTGTGTGTGTGTGTGTGTGTGTGTGTGTGTGTGTGTGTGTGTGTGTGTGTATTAGGACCAAGGTAGTTCTAAGCATTTCTCACCATGAAGATTTTCCAAACACAGTAGATGGAAAAGAAGTAGCCCAGGAAATTGAAGTATTTCCCCTGGAATGTCTTGGAATACTCAATACGCTCCTGAAGATGAGAAGGGTATGCGTTATATAAGATATAGCAAATCCCTCCTCACGTACAACTGTGGTGTCCAAATTTGAATCATCATCATCAAACATTGTAAAGCATGCAGGTCAACGTGAGTCATCTTCACCTTGGTGGCCTGCAGGTCCACAGTCTCCAGGAAGAGCTGGCGACTCAGTTCCTCCAGAGCATCGACCTCCTGCTGAATCAGAGAGAGGTCTGGGGAGGAGGGGGTGGAAGTCAAGGAGCACTCCGAGACAATGCTCTGAGCCGAACACAGGCGAACACAGACTAGCTCAGTGGAAATGTGCTCGAAGGCAGCTTAGGAAGGATACTCTCACTGCCGGATGGCGAGGAGGTGACGCTCTTGATCATCCCCCAGAATCCCATCTGTTTGTTCTGGTCCTCCCCGCGCTGGTACATCTGCCGCCGCGTCATGGCGATTCTAGCACGCACACGCACACACACACACACACACACACACACACACACACACACACACACACTTAGAACATGTTAATGGATCGCAGAACACATTGGAGCCTTGTTGGGGTCGTTTTATTGAACAATAACCTCCATTTTTAAATGATTGACAGTTTGAAGATATTGTCTGACCTTTTCTTTTTACTGACAATCATGTCCATCGTTTGGAGCAGCCTCCTCTCCAAGGCAAGGATGTCACTGTCCGTCACATTTCTGCAGAGCATATTGACAGAAATAAATCAGTACTAGTATATTCTACATTATTACCCACACTCCCTGTTGATGTGTTATTAACACATAGGTTGGTTGATTCATGACAACAGAAAGAGAGAGCAGGGTAGTGTAGCAGCTAGACAAACAATACTGGGTTAAGTCCCCAATGTCTGCAGCAGCCTACCTGTAGCCCTCCTAGAGCGAGATGCCTAACCCCTACCTGTAGGCCTCCTAGAACGAGATGCCTAACCCCTACCTGTAGCCCTCCTAGAGCGAGATGCCTAACCCCTACCTGTAGCCCTCCTAGAGCAAGATGCCTAACCCCTACCTGTAGCCCTCCTAGAGCGAGATGTCTAACCCCTACCTGTAGCCCTCCTAGAGCGAGATGTCTAACCCCTACCTGTAGCCCTCCTAGAGCAAGATGCCTAACCCCTACCTGCTCCATAATGACCTTTATCTGTATTCACTGCAGGTCGCTTTGGATAAAAGTGTCCGTCAGCTACATAACAAAATAATAAATGGTAACTAGAAAGACAACACTATAAGAGAAGTGCCATGATTGGGTTTACCTGAGGAAGTAGGACAGGTACGTGTAGGGACAGTTGACAGCACCAAACCCTGACAGCAGAGCCATCAGTGTGACCCCTATGACCCCAACACGACTGATGAGCTGCTCAATGGAGAGGATGCCTGGGAAACAGGAAATCAGAGACTAACGCATACTAGCAACCGCAGGAGGGTGAACATGGATAGACCAGCAAACAGCCAATTATCCCCACCAGTTTTTAAAGCTTACACTGACACACTTTTGAAGAATAATGTATTCAAATTACATAAATAATGGCAAATAACCATCACAGGATAGAGACAGAATAAATGTGTATTACTAAACTTGTAGCCACTATAAGTATTCATTTTGTAATGATAACAAACAATATAAGCAACAAAATACTATTATCATTCAGTACAGATCACTTCACAGCTAGGGGGTGGGTAGGCCTCAAACTTACCATGTTTGGGACTGAGAATGGGGAATGGATCCCCCAACTTCCAGAAGAAGTACATGAAGGTGAACCACACCACACACGCAAAAAGCAGCTTCTGTCTTTGCACTACATACCAAAGGAAAAAGGCCAATTACGATGGCTGTAGTGTTAAGTATTGTACCCGGTGTTCATTTCAATCAAGACTCATTATCCTCATACTCACAGAGACGTATGTTGCTGACAACAAAGTAGCCAATGTAGAACGGCACCACAAAGATAAGGACCAGCAGAATTACATACAGATTCAACTTCCAGTGGAAATACCTGGAACTTTTGAGAGAGACATCAGATTAGTTTTGTGTGGAGGATACGAGGGCTACGATCAAACAACAATGTTGTTTCACTTGTTATGTTCCACAGGGGGGGGGGGAAGGTTGACACTTACCTACTGCTTAATGCGCCGAGAATCTCAAAGATAATGAGCTCAAACATGGTACATGAGAAAGCAAAGGTGATGGAGAAAACGACTTGGACAATATACTGCCGCACCTGTTTACAGAGAAGACAAGGGACATTAACCTACACCAAAGAGGGTTAGAGACTTTACCACAGTGCTGTTGTTATGGAGAGACTGTAAATTGGTACCAACCTCGTAATCCTTAAACAGCTGTCGCATAAAGAACAACCATCCGAAACCAAAGAAAAGCACCTGTGTAAAAAAATAAAACCAATAGATAACTGGGGAATCTATGAAGCTACGTAGCAACACAACCAGGAAGATATGTCAGTTTGAAAATACAACAATCTGAAACGATCATATATACGGTGTATGTGAGTTTGAATACGATTTAATGATATTGTGGATAAAAACAACAGCATAGACAACTTCCCAAAGTTAACACCGATACCTGTGAAGTGAACATTATGACCGAGTCCACGAGAAACGACATGTTGCAGTCCGTCTGCAAGCCGCGCCGTACAATGTATTAATGGTTGAATGTTCAAATGTGTTTAATCATAGTGCATTATTTAACTGGAAAATGGTAGCATTAAGTTATCGTTTCTTTTTTAGATAGTGCCTTCATTTTAACGTAGTCATTTGAGCTGTCAAACAGGCGTTTTGACGTAAACGTCATCAACACGCGCACGATGACAGTGGTTCCGTCGCATACGTGTGACGTAGTGTTAAAGCGCAATGACACGAAATTTAAAAGTTTTGGAATGGCACGCTCGATTTTATGCACAAATCCATTATTTTCAAGTCAAATTATGAAAAACAATTATTATTTTGTATTATTTGCAAAGCATCATATGCATAGGCTAAATGTAAATCAAGATTTAATCCGATTTATGGTGCCGACGTATGCTTTCTAAAATGAACATTTCTTGAAAATTACGTTGCGAAGGAATCAAAATGATGTTACGATTACTATTACTTTGTTTGTTACTTTGTTATTTACCCTTTGTCCAAAGTGATCTAAAAGCAGCAGGTAGAGGAGGCTACAGGTAGGCTTCAGACATTGAAGATCGAACTCAGTGTATACATTTCGGTTGGGAATCGAACACCATTGTCTCTGCATTATCCTGACTGCTGAACATTTACAAAAGGAGTCCCATTTGCCGTGACATTGTTTTTCAATGCCGTGACCCGGATTCGAACCGGGGTTGCTGCGGCCACAACGCAGAGTACTAACCACTATACGATCACGGCGAGCTACCAGGGCCGATGCAGACCTCTGCAATCTGTATTCTTCTGGTAGTGTCCAGGGTCCTTTCACAGACTTGTGGTCTTCTAAGGTGTAAGGTTTTAACCCTTTAGGGATCCCCGAAGGATAGTGAAGGTGTTACAGCAGCAAAAAAGGAACACATTCAAAGCAAGCAACAGGGGATGCATTCCGAATAGCAATACAAATAAAATAGAATACAAAAGTGAATCCAAGTGTTGAATGGGATCGGTGAGTTCCGGGGGACACTGTTGAGTGCTATTGGGTTGCAGTGTACCTTATGCTCCTCTCCCCACTCCAGACTTCACAGTTAGCATTTTATACAGTTTAAACTATTACGGTTCAAGCCCAACAACACATAAGCCTTCAATATTAACTTGTGTGGCCGTTGGCATAATCTGCCAAAGGTAGACCCGTTTACCATGGCATTGTGTTTCAATGTAAAAGTTGTATCAAATAGTCTACATACTTCTTTTACTGTTTTATGTGGCGTTTTCTTTTGTTATTGGATTATGTTTAGTAAAGATAATAAGGGCAGTCAGAGACGGAGAGGTAGTCAACCTTTTATTCCAAGACCACTTCCTATCTCAATCCCCTGAGCCCACCTCATAACTCCTCCCCCCGGTAACCGCTTGGCAACCAATTAACCCTTACAGGACATCTCCCCTGTTAAGTAAGAAACAATAACATTTACCAACAGTAATGCATTTTGTAAACAAGAGCAGTTATGAACTAGAACTGCGTAACCACATACACACCAGTCCATCCTAACTGTCTAAAGGTCAAGTCTCCTGGGTGGACGTGACTGCCTGCCTGAGGACGTAACATAATTGGTGTTCTGGACACCACCTGTCTGCTGAACAGTCTCTGTCTGGTTCTCAGGCCCTGCTGCGGCCCGAGAGTCTGGCTGGTGAGTCTCACGCAGGTGAGAGCGGTTTCTCCTTAACAGTCCATCATCTGTTCTCACCAGGTAGGACCTAGGAGCTGCTGTCTGTTCAATCACTGTTCCCTGAGTGTTCTCTGCGGGCAGCCATACGCGCTGACCTGGGTGCATGTCAGGAAGGTGACGTGCTCTGTGGCGCTTGTTGTAGCGCCGCTCTTGCCGCTCCTTCCCGAGCATTTCTGCTCTCCAGAACTGTCTGATGTTGGGCCAGTGTGGAGCCAGATTCTGTGGCAGCTGGGGTAGGTTGGTGCGCAGCTCTCTCCCCATTAGGAGCTGTGCTGGGGAGTAGCCACACTCCAGTGGAGTGGTGCGGTAGGCCAGCAGAGCTTTTACCTGATCTCCTCCTTCCTTCCAAAGCCCTTTCATGGTAGCAACAGCGCGCTCCGCCTCTCCATTTGCTTGGGGATATCTGGGGCTGCTGGTGATGTGAGTGAACCCGTACTCAGTAGCAAAGTCTTTGAAGAGGGCGCCGGCATACTGCGGGCCGTTGTCTGACATCACGGTCTCTGGTACCCCGTGGCGGCCCCAGGCCTTTTTCAAGGCTGATATGACAGTGTTGGCTGTGGCCACACGGAGATGAGCCACTTCAATGTAACGAGAGAAATAGTCAATGACCAGTAGGTAGGTTTCCTTCTCCCAGACAAACAAGTCAGTGCCCACGCGTTGCCAAGGCCTCTCTGGTACGGGTGTTGTTATCAGTGGTTCTCTTTGTGCTGCTCTATGTTTCACACAGGAGTTGCATCGTTCCACTTTATGGCTGATGTGGACAGACAGCCCTGGCCACCAGACGGACTGACGGGCTCTGGCTCTGCACTTAACTATTCCCTGGTGGCCCTCGTGTAGAATGTCCAGTATTTCATGTCTCATCTCCCTGGGGATGACGATTCTCTGTCCCCTTAGTAGGAGGTTTCCCGCCATGGACAGGTTCTCTCTCTCTGTCCAGTATGCTCCTAGTTCTGGGGGTAGGTGACCTTTGTCTGGCCAGTCAGTCTGACAATAGGCTATCAGTTTGTTACAGACGGGGTCTGCTTTCTGTTTCGGTGCAATCTCTTGTAGTCTGCCTTCTGTAGC
>OOFB01031672.1:0-11306 GCA_900323305.1 Trachyrincus murrayi | reverse complement strand
TTTTTTACAGGCTGTGAGTTATGTTGAGGCAACGTCCACAGTATGTCACATATCTCTTTAGTTTATCTTTAGTTAGCCAGGTAATAGTGATATCTTTTGTTATGTAACAAAATACTAAATTGGTCTTCCACTTCACTAAACATTAGTCAGATATGCGTCCTGCATACCTGCGCTATGTAACACGCCCATCCACGAGTCAATCCATCCAGGGAATCTCTCTCTCTAAATCGTTTTGTTCTGGTCTCACCCCCCCACGGGAAAATAGACAGTAACTGTCGTCTGAAAATGATATAGCTATAACTGTTGCTACAACTCAAGCCACTAGAGGCTGATAATAGTGCAGGTTTAACTGTACTTCTCAGTTCAAATCCAACTAAAGAACCAGTATGCATATAATAACACTGTTCACTATTGTCAGTTTCATTGCAGACAGACATATTCTGTTTCAGACAGACAGCCTACCTTTAACCTGCACTGTGTAACTCAGCTATTTACTCTATTAAAAAAACATATCTGAACTCGGAGGTTTCTCAAGAATAAGACGCACCCAGCCACGAGTCAATCCATCCCCCCCCCGGGACAAGAGCAGCAATGTGCTTAGTGCAAAAATCCTAGATTCACGGTGTGCAGTAGAAAAGAAGATCACTTACGATGGCACGTGGGGTTTTCTGGATGCCACTGACCATCTCTGCAGCGAACAATACTCTGTCCTTCCATTCGATAATTGGAACGGCATGCATACGTTACGCTGCTTCCAGAAGGGTATTCCTCAAGTTTATTCAGAAGAATGACTGCATGCTGTACTCTTGTCGGTAAATTGCATGGGCGGTTGACACCTGAAGTAAAAAACAAAAAGGGGAACACAATGTTGAACCAAGATAACATTTTCATCATCTATTGATGATTGCAACAAAACAAAAACAGAGCCAAAGTAGGAGAATGTAAAGATGTATATTAACAACAAAAACAGGAAAGGCTTGCTTAGGCTACTCATTCAACATCTGTTGGTTTTGCGCTGGGCTAAACTAATTCAATCGTGAATTGCTCTAATACAATACGATGAAACTTAAAGCTGTCAACATTCTCACTTTGAAAATGTTTTTATGCGATTTTTAATGTCTGTACGGCTCTGTACACATTTTGGCATCTACAGGCCATCTTTACTGTGTTTAGAAGTTATGAGCAATACTCATTACGTATGTGGTTAAAAATAACTCTTTGGTAAAACTACATCTTTTCTCATTATAACGACATCTTTCCAGCCAATTATAACAGCTTTATAGGTTACAACCTTATACAAAATGTTGTGAATGAATGCAATTGGCTGTAAATATGACGTTATAACAATGAAAAATGTAAACTGTACTCTGTGCACTCTGGCCAGATACTTTTGAGGCTTAGTCGTGCAGCACTTTCTGTAGTCAATACACTTTTGATTGCTTTGGTTGTTCTGAGCCTTAATTGCTCGCTTTGGATTAAAGCATCTGCTAAATGTAATGTAAAAGACACTATTGCGATGCAAACTGTAGGCTTAGAGTCAAGCAAATTAGTTCAAGGTTTGGTATTACCTACACAGACACACACCATTTGGTTGACCTCAAGTTTGGTTGACCTAAAGTACCAAGCTCCATGTTCCGATAGGAAGGTACGCCACTTGGCGGAATAGGTGAAGCCAACACCAGAGGCGCTATTGAGCGTAGACAGTGTAGAGTGAAATGAGGGTCAATGGGGATTTTACATAAAATCAACATTGGACGAGCTAATAATTTTTTTATTGTGCCATCGTGGTAATTTTCTGACGGTGGATAACACCTTTTTATGGCATTATATTCATTAAATCTTTAACCATTTAGGTGTAAAAAGGCTATGATGTTATGATTTTGTGACGCAGTCAAAAAATCCATAGCACTTCCTGTGTAAGATACACTGATGTATCGTCAGTCCACATTTGGCGGGTGCATATCTAGCTTACTGCATATTGGGACGATAGCTCCAATAGCAACGAGGAGAACTTCTGGAGATTTTTGGAAGCGAGACACATAACTGAATATATACATTTATATCTAGCACCCCAACTAGAGGTTTGGTCCTCTGCCCGAAATTCCTACCCGACCGGGGTATTTGGCCTGTGTCCAAATAACACTATTCCGGTGCTGTACCCTTTAAACTAATAGGTACTGAATAAACAGGCAATATAACTGGGCCCACACACACTCACGCCCACCAACCGTTAGACAAACAATAAGGGTGCAGGCGTGTACGTGGGTGGTAGCTTCACTCGATAGAACAATAGGTTACAACGTGAGCGCTACTCGTAGTTAGTCTGGCCTCACTCCGATGCAATAGGTAACCCGGAATGTTCAGGAACTCGCTCGGTAGTACACATGACCAGGCATAGCGGGCTTTCTTTGTCAGAGGAGCACAACGTCTTTTCCCCCGTCGCCAAGGGTGCTATCTGACCTTGAATCCTTGGTTGTGGTTACTGCACTTGCTTAATAACATGATACACTTAAAAAAAAATCATTCACTCCACTAACATAAAAACTCTGGAGTTGACTACTAATTAGCGAGCATGAGCGATGTCCCCTCATGCTGCAGATGCTGGCCAGCTAATTAGCATGGCACGTAACACGGCCTGGCGGAGCTAATATACTCTTCAGAATACGGACACACTTTCTGCCACGATAGATATTATCAATTGGATATCCCAAGTAAAGTTTCGTATTACTAAATAGCTACTGCGTCTTCCCCTCTTTTCTCTCACTTCTAACTACATTTAACCAATGGCAATATAGGAAAAATAACTAAGGTAGGTTGCGCTCTGCACCTGTCTGTGCGTTTTAGTCTAACGTTATTTTAAAGACACAGGGATAACTACAGGGATTTAGACTATGCCTTTTCATCAGGGCTACATATAAATAAAAATCCCCCATGAAAATACCTCGACAGAGTGGTTTTGGTGTCCATCCGTCTTGTGTGCATCTAGCCCATCCAGATTCATATCCACCAGATGTTCTGAAGCCTTCTTTACAACTGTATCGTCGATAATTATCTATTAATGTAATTGGAAGATGTCCGTCCAAATAAGGGTCATGTAGAGCCGCACATCTGGTCTCTGAAAAGTGAAGTGTAGAGTGAAATGAGAGTCAATGGGGATTTTACATAAAATCAACATTGGACGAGCTAATCATTTTTTTATTGTGCCATCGTGGTAATTTTCTGACGGTGGATAACACTTTTTTATGGCATTATATTCATTAAATCTTTAACCATTTAGGTGTAAAAAGGCTATGATTTTATGATTTTGTGTGATGATTTAGACTATGCCTTTTCATCAGGGCTACATTTAAATAAAAATCCCCCATGAAAATACCTCGACAGAGTGGTTTTGGTATCCATCCGTCTTGTGTGCATGTAGCCCATGCAGAGCCATATCCACTAGATGTTATGAAGCCTTCTTTACAACTGTATTGTTGACGACCATTTATTCCTGTACTTCGAAGATGTCTGTCCAAATTAGGGTCATTTGGATTCGCACATCTGGCCTCTGAAAAAAGAAGCACAATTGTGTGTTTGTGTGGGAATAGAGTAGTTCATGATTGTTTTCCCAAACCTCCCTTCCCAAATCCTGTATTGTCTGTATTATTTGTAACTGTGTGCTGCTGTTTTGTCTTTTATTGTTACAAGTGTGTGATGCTGTGTGCTTTGCCTCGATGAGACCTGTGTAAATAAAGGTCACATAGAAAATACACCAATCCAATCAAAGCCTGAAGGATTGAGACAACCTGGTTGGTTAATGTAACAGAACAACAATCTACAAATCTAAACAATCTACAACAAACTCAAAGGCTGAAATAGAAGACAATCGAGGTTTTGGAATGTGGTGCTTGTTCAGAATTCTTGCATGCTTGGATACGTATTGATGAAGAAACCAGAATAATAATAATAATGTTGCCTACCTTCACATGTCTCAGCTGTATCCCATTTCCCACTTTCTGTACAAGTAATTGTTTTCTGTCTACGTGGATCAGAGGTGGAAAACCGGTAGTTTGTTGCACATTTCACCAAAACGCTTTCTTTTGGTATAAATCTGGTTTTATAGTTATCGGAATAAGTGGTTCCGGCCATGCCCTGAACCAGTTCACATGTTATTCCTGGAAATCAAATAGTAGGACAACAAATGAATATTGCCATTACCAGCAAGCAATAGCCATCATTTTGATGGCTGAGCTAGATGAAGCCTTGAATTAGACAGGCTACACTGTAGCCCACTTATTGTCTTGAAATTGGGTCAATTTTAACATGAGTTTTATGTGTGATAGTTTATCATGTATGCCAACAGTCAATCATATATGAAAGATTTTACTTTAATTTCACTGCAATCGTCTACACGTAGCCAGAAATTTGCCCTGAATTAAATGGCTACGCACAGACTACATTTAACAGGAATGCTGTTTTGATTAATAATAATAGTTAGTAATAATACTGATATTTCATCGTTATAAGCTCAATTTCTCACATTCCTCTTTTCTGTTTGCTAAACTTTCACTGATAGCCCAAAATGAGCCGTGATTTAGCCTAGATGTCGTATAGACAATTAAGATGTTCTGCTCTTTTCAACTCTGAAATCGTACAGATACAGCAGCTTTAAACGGTTATACAATACGTAAACGGTTAACAGTTTACATAATAATCACATTTTGTTAAAAGGTGAAACACTCACTATCGCACTGAGGTGTTTCGGTCCAATCGGCTCTCTTGCGTATGTTTTTGCACTGCGGCCGTCTTTGCTGTTCGCGTTCATATCCAGGGCTGCATTCGAAATTCAAATACTGACCTTCTTCATACTCAATAGTTTGGTCCGTTATAGCGTTGGCGATCTCAGGTGCTTTACATTTCACTACTGTGAACCATCAAATGCACACAAACAGCTCGTTTCTTTTCTAACTTTCCACAATTAAAAAAAAGCCTTTTGACAAATCAAGTTGCAAAATCAAGAATAATACATCTACTGGTAGTTTTATGGACAGAATTCAGCAACAACGACAAAGAAGAACACTGGCTACTATACCATCGCATCGCGGTGGCTCTTCATTCCAGGTCCCTTCTGCTTCACAGCGAATATGTGATGGCCCATAGAGAGCCAATGCTCTGTTTCTGCAGGCAAACTGAAGCACGCCGCCGTATGATGCTTGTACCCTGTTTCCTGACACTTGAACATTTTCAATGGCAGTAATTGGTGGACACTTAATGGCTGGAAAAGGATGAAAATAATAACAAAAAACATGACAATGTGCCTGATTATTATTAACGTAACAATAATCACAATAACCATGAAATAAATATGAACACGGAGCTAGGCAGTGACACACGCCAAAGCCTACCTGACATTTAATGGATTCCTTCTATGCCATAACTTAGCATCTCTTACTGAAATGTTTCCTGAGATACACTGACAAGGACAGACGTACCCTCTTACATATGTCAACAACTGAAAGCTCAGCCAAGTGCTCTGCACCCATTTTTATTTCTCCAGCTCTGGACAATGACTGCTCGACTAAGACATAATAACCAAGGATTCTTAGGCCCTGATGAGTGTATATCTGATTAAGAAAGTAGATAAAGAGATAAAGTTGGCTGAGATAAGCTCTCTCCAACTTCATCTCAGCACTCCACCACTGTAGAAGAATCCCCGCTGCCATCTTGAATTCATGTAAGTCGCTCGAAGGTCCTCAGACCTAGCCTCTTGAGACCATCCAGATATTCAAGTTTGCGTTTCGCAATTAATATTAGTCTGTCCTTGGCTGGGCACTAATTGATTATGAAATATGGGTGCGGCCTTACATTGTTAAAAAAAACTCCAGCCAATCATAGCGACGCTATTGCTCTTCACTCTCGACGACGTCATTTGACACTCCCCCGAACAAGAAGAATAAGAACATGACAAGAATAACAACAACAACAACAACAACAACAACGACAAGGAGAATAAATATGGAGTTGTGACGAATAATTTGACGAAGCAGTTTGTTCTTCTGTAAAATAATGAAGTAAAAATGATCAAATTAACATTCCAGGAGCTATCTGTAAATCCAAAGAAACACTAAATTCTACGAGTGCCTTATGGCTGTGCAGTAGGCCGTCAAAAACTGTTCAACACGCCGGCTAAAAGAACAACCAATCAGGGCTAGTTTTGTAGCTACCAATCAGGAACATTCTCTACATAGTTAAGTTCGTCGTTGCCCGCCTTTCTCTGCCCAACTGCTCTGTAGGTTGCTACACTTTCCATTTTCCATGTTTCTTTTATCATTTAAAAATGTATGGAAAAGGCTTTCAACAGGATTGAGGCCAGACTGATCTGCAGAGGAAAATAGAATGTGACCAGGATCAGGATGGTCTCACGAGGCTACCTCGGACTGTAACCTTCTGTGAGTGAGCATGCTTCAACAGAGCGATTCATGATGCCGTGACTGATGTTTGTCAGCTATACAAAACAGTCGGTTGGTCCTCCCTGCATGGAAAACAGGAGATCACAGCATGTACTTATTTTTTTATATATAAAGCATTGTTGCATAGACTCTCCCGTTACCTCTCTTCTCTTATTAAGCAGCGATCTGGGTTCTATCAGACATGACTGGATCACACTAGCCTCATGAGACCACCCTGGTCTCGCGAGTTCACATTCTGTTTCTCTCTGCAGATCACCCTGGCCTTGGGGTGGCCTTCCAAAAATGTTTCAGTTCAAGACGGACAAGGAGCGCCGCAGTCTGCAGAATTTGTAAAGAATGGCGACGCTCGAGGAAAGTGTAGAAATCAACCGAGCAATCAAAACTGTTTTATCCGAGATAGACAGAATAACGATGTTAAAAGATAAACAGAAATTAGCACGGGAAGGCTTTTATCAGGCAAGAGCGAAGAGAACAACAGCGTCTGATTGGCTGGAGTGTTTTCAACAACATAAGGCCGTATGTGTGTGTTTTCATTGATGTACCGTTTTTCTTTGATCCTTGTAAAATGTATTATCCTTGTCTGTACCTTGCAGGGCACCATTGAAAATGAGACCTTGGTCTCAATGGGCTCCCCTTGTAAACTAACGCTGAAATAAATACAAAAATGCATCATGGCTCGGTTATTACCTTGACAAACAGGCGTGAACCCACTCCAACCCTTGTCAAAGCATGTGCGGCTTGGATTCCGGCTGACCATTACGTAGCTGGGGAGAAACACAGGGAATACAACAATGACATGTAAATGGTACCATATATTTTTATAATGGTCATATTGCAAACTATATATTGTTTGCCTGTTAAACGTGGAGAACAATTAACACAATTATTTTCATGAATGAAAAATGAATGGTTGATACCCTTGGTGGCATGTATATTGCACTGCAGACGCAAATACAAAATCTGTTCCTTTTGACAGCGTGAAGTCTGCATTAAGGGCCTCGCCAGGGTGGCCGCATGATTTTGCTGGAAGAGTAACAAGTATAACCACAGAAGACATGATTTTGCTGGAAGAGTAACAAGTATAACCACAGAAGACATGATTTTGCTGGAAGAGTAACAAGTATAACCACAGAAGACATGATTTTGCTGGAAGAGATGCATTTTGAACAGTAACAAGTATAACCACAGAAGACATGAATCATTGCGAAAGGTTGAACTCTTAGCCCTGAAAGGATTCAGGGCTGAATCATTTGTTTGTGTGAAGATATTACCTTTTGTAGTATTGCAACATAGTAAATATATACTCCAAATACTTAAAAACAAAAATAAACTTACGTTCACATATGCCACCAACGACGCTGATCCATTGGCCACCACTGCATTTAATTTGGAAGAAACCAGTATAGCCGATTCTGCAGGGAACTGTGATACGCTTATCCTCAGGATAAGTTGGGTCCAGAGAAACGGTGTCAAAATTTAAATCGAACAGGCTGCCATTTCTAAAATTGGCGATGGTACAATCTATATGGGAAGTAAAGGTTATAAAGCTTAGGTTCTTATCATTGTTATCAAACTTAATTAGAAAAAAGCCATGGATTGTTATATGGCCATATGATACAGCTCTTGGTTGGGCGAGGGATATATATTTGCCTTTGCTTTGAATGTTCATATGGTGCACGACATCAGTCTGTGCAGAGCCTGCAGTATAGTTCACTTCATGTAGGCTTGTCATGCACATAACCTTAACTATGGGTCTGCTCCAATTCAGGTACAACAGTGCACCAGTAGACTAAACTACTGAGGTTTTGACCATGCTCTTCTGACACAAAGCTACTCTGATAAAGTTAATTAACAATTGGCCCCACAGAGGAGTCCATTGTGACAGCACAGCAGTGCATTGTATGTTTTATGATACTGATTAACTATCCCAAAACATTGGGATCATTTAGGCTTCAAATTATATATTTCCATCAATATACCAAGGAAAGAGATTCAAACGCCTATATAATTAAAACTATTAAATTAAAACTATGTGTTGTTGCAAAATAGTAGAAACGTCGTATGTGATGAGCTTCTCTGACTTTACTGCAAGCACGATAACGTGTCAACCATAACAGAAACAATGAGACGCAACTATGTAAGCTATAAGTAAGTGTTCTCTGAAAGTGTTCTTACCTTGGCTTGTCACTACCGTAAATGAGTACATCCACATTAAAAGAACACAGCTCTTAGTTAATGCATACATTTTTATCGGCATTCACAAAACAACTTAGAAACACCAAGACCAGTACAGAGGAGGAAAGCCCAAGTCTGTTCCTCTTAAACTGATGTCAGAGGGCCATGCAGAGGTCGTGGTGGTGGTGGTGGTGGTGTGTGTGTGTATATGGAGGGGGGGTTTCCAGTAAAGTCAGAGAGGCTCGATAAATAGATAGATCTATTTACATATATGATATTTAAACTATTTTTCAACAACAGCGCACAGTCAAAATTACAATTGTGTTAATTATAGGCGTTTGAGCGGTAGTGTTTTTATTCTCATTGTTTTTATGACATCTAATAAAAATACCTGTGGGTCGTCATTGATGTTTCAGTAAATAATCATGTGTTTACCGAAAGATGAATGCCTATTCCTGTAAAAGGGCATGTTTTTGAGTGTTTTATCTCCAGGTAATCATTTACACCGATCAATAAAGCAAACAGGCTGGCTCTCTCAAACAGGCTGGCGTTTGAGCAATGTGTGTCTTGCCTTGGTTTCACAATGTAGGTACATATTGCCTGGACCACATTGATGTTGTGGTGTCACACACACACACACACACACACACACACACACACACACACACACAGTCATTCTAGGGGGCCTAGAATGACTTGGGAATAAGCTAGAGACCTGTGGTCTTTTTTATATGAAAGACGAATTCAAGGATATGTAAGATTATGAATTTTGTGGCTCTAGCCCAACAGGAAGTGACTCACAAAGCATCATCAGAGACTCCATTGAAACGCATCGGAAATAAAAGACGTTGCTAATAAATTCATATAAAATCATAGGAAAGAGATAGGAATTCGGCCCGAAGACCCACCAGCCCGGGGGTGCCATGGGGTCGCTCAGTGCCAATATCGCGCCCGAAAGGGGGCGCAATCTCAGATATGTCGTTCCTGGGACACAGTGGAATGTGTGTGTGATGGTCATGAAAATGGGCGTGACCTGCAAAACAGAATTAGAGTTTCAGGCCTAAAACGGTTTCAAGTTCCCCATTTCCGGTGGGATGGAGATAGAAACGTGCTTTTAGGGGTGGAAACACATGTTGTGCATGGACAAGATTCTATAGTTTGGGGGCCAACGGTGAAAAGGGGCCTGAGCCACGGCCCTTACGAGATATGAAAAAGTTAATATGCGTTTCGCTCTTAAATTTTTTTTTAATGAGATAGAGGTGTGATTCTGAGATATGTCTGTTGGACTGCTGGGCTGTAGGTCTGGGAAGAATTTCCCCTCTTACTCTGGAAAGCAGGCCATGGGGTGAGGGGTCACGTGAAACATCAGACACATCATTTATGGGGGCCTACAGGTACAATGACTTGTGAGTAAGATAAAGACGTTCAGGGTTATGAGTACATTACAGATAATGTGTTTATAGGTCGATTAGAAATTGCTAAAAACACTTTGTTGGAAATTATTGTGGTTGTTACTTTGCCATAACCGGTCACTAGGGGTACTCCCCTACAATTGCCAACCCCGACTGGGGTCCTGGCCGCCACCGTTGGGGCGTGGTAACGATTCGCCAGTTCTGTTGTCCCTTCTGAGAGGCATGCCACGCTGTTTTCCCTTAATCATGACCTCCACTACATATTGCTTTTACCTTACTGGTTATTAAAAGAGAGAACTAAAGTGGACTATGCTGAATGTGATTGAACGAAGGCAAATCCACGGTTCTATGAATTCCAGATGAAGGAATGAAATGGAACCCTCGCCGTCAATTGCGTATTATTTAAATAAAATGTCTTATTTCCGGACTAACATAATTATACATTTAATAATTTCAATATTCAAACTTGTGACATTCATTTTCAACTGGAAACCTTTTTATTTGTTTTTCTGTATGCCTATATATCTCTTCAACAACAACCATGCTTTTCCGGTGTCTTTTATCTTAGATTTTTTGTTTTCTCACAAAAAAATGTCTTGTGTTGCTGGTACATTTTTGTATCCACCAGCCCAAGAGGCCGGTGACCGAAAAAGTTAACTTCAGGGCCTGGCGCTGGCTGAGGCATCTGGATTCATTTGGCCATTCTCTCCCTAAATTCTAATTGATCCTGCTTTCAGTAAAGTCAGAGAAGCTTGATAGATAGATAGACAACACATTTGTAGGACTGTACCCTGAAAGTTGACTAGTCGTTCAGAGAGCCCCAAGTCGACTCGAATTATTCCAGGAGAACAATCGCTGCCTTTTTTTATGTGCACTATAATAACCACATAAAATATGATACAGATGCTTAAGATACAGGAACTCCATTCCAGTTAACACCGCGGTGACATGGACTGCGAGTGTGCCTTTCGCATTATTACATCTAATAAAAATACCTGTGTAGTCATTGACCTTTCGGTAAATAATCCTTTTTACCAAAAGATACCTATTCCTATAAAAGGGCATGTTTTTGAGTGTTTTATCTCCAGGTAATCATTTACACCGATCAATAAAGCTAACAGGCTGGCTCTCTCAACACCAGAGATTTGAGGAAATCAGGACCCAGACATGAAGCCCAGAATGAGTGTATCAACATCTTCTAGAAAATGGTTGATATATACAAAGCTGTGTGGGGTGGTGCTGGGATGAGGCGGTGGGGTTAGTAGCTGGC
>OOFB01031670.1:0-26444 GCA_900323305.1 Trachyrincus murrayi | reverse complement strand
GGACGCAAACTAGCAGCATCAGCAGCAGTCGATGCTGCAACTTAATGACTCATAGGACCACAGGCAGGGACAGCCATCTTCTGTTGCCCGCACAGTCTCCTCATCTGGGCATTCACAATGACAATAGTGTGTGTGTGTGTGTGTGTGTGTGTCTGTGTGTGTGTGTGTGTGTACATTTGTACAAATTGCCATTTGAGGCATTCCTATAAAGATTTCCAATTGATTTAATAAAAATAAACACTTTCAATAGTCGGTTAACAGGTTTCTATCCTATTTTACTCCTAGTACAGTAACATGTGAAACCACTTGCAGGGGCTTTCTGTCTGAACAGGATTAGCTAGCCTGTCTGTACCCAATCCTGTCCCCTGACCCCTAATCCTATCATAAGCACTGCAGGCTCACCTCAGGTAGAAGTACATTGGTTTAGTTACAAGAGGAAGAGGAACTTCCTCTTGGAAGTAGAGTAGGCCGATGCCATGTGTTGGTTTAATAACCATAGCATTTCACGGTGCCTCATTCAAAATCAGCTCAATACAACGATAACATTGTTCTTCTCTCTTAGATGCTCATAGTGGCTTTAAATGAGGCAATATAGAGACGTCAGCTGATATGGATGTATGCAGGGTTAGTCAAGTAATACAAAATGCCCGATATGCTATGGCTATCAGTAGAGAGGCCATTATGTATAGCTGTTGCTTGTCCCCCCCCCCCCCCATATTTAAATTCTAAGTAGCTCAACAAAGAAACAAACACTTCAGCATAACCCAGACCCATTCAGCTGGCACACTCCACTTCCACACTAATCAGTTTCGAGCACACTAGCATTGTACCATTTCTAATTAGACTGAGGGATTAGTTGCTGTAAACAAGACTCTCCTATAACCTAATTTCCTTACTGTCTTCCTCAAAAGCACAGGAGTAGTGAGTGATGTCGTTCAGCCAAGTTGGTTTTGGTACAACTTACAGCAACAGTAACCCAACTGAACACACAAAATATCATCACCCAAACACGACAACTGTAACTGGCCTTGACATAATGGGGACTAGGGGTGGGGAGAAAATGGATTCATGTGAGTATCTGGGTTCTTTGCTTCTGCAATACTTGTATCGTCAGGTTGACTCAAAAGTCGTTGTACGTCAATGTCATCTTAGTGGAAACATTAATGGTACCGTCCTTAAGTTTATGTTTTGTGAATGTACAGAACTATGTGGGATCACAAAGGGTTTTAAGCAAGAAACATGCATCTTACAAGTTTCCAGAGCCCAGAATGTGACATCTGCATATTATTTGACTGTTGACAGTTTGAGGCCAGACCAGAAAGTGGACACAAATGGAAGTGGAAACAAATGCTAATTGTCACCGCATATGTGAAAGCAGCATTTGACCAAAAAACTAAAACTATGATCTATATATGTTTACTATATTAACATGATGTACATTTACTTTTATCGGACCAATACTGGAATGAACGAATTGCATATTGTTTCTCTGTTCACAGACATGGCAGAACCCATCCAACAGCTAACGAGTAACAACGAGGGACGCAGTAACAGAGAGCGGGTCCCATTCAAGCTTCTCACACACAAGGAGAAGGTGTGTCTATTTTACTCACCCCAGTACTACAGAGCAATATCTATTCCTAAAAAAATTAATGTCTGTACAGAATTTGCCATTTATTGATTTTGTATGTTCCTGAATTTAAATGACATTAACTTATGCAGAGGAATGTGCAAAAATGTGCACAATAGCAAATTGTATAACATAAATATGACAGCACATTCAGGCCATTATCATGCGTTAGGACAGCATTCCACATATCTTTTTCCCTGACAACATCCTCCTGAGGGATCCTCAGGCGTTTTCAGAGCAGCCGGGAGATAAAATCATATAATCCCTCCAGCACGTGCTGGGTCTGCCCGAGGTCTCGTCCCAGTCGTGCCCGGTACTAAGGGGAGGTATCCTTATATCAGATTCCAGAACCACCTCAGCTGTCAGTTGTTTCAGGTTCACTAAGCTCGAGAGTGAGCAGAGAGTGAGCCCAGACCATTAGGAAACTCATTTTGGCCGCTTGTACCGGAAATCATTCTCTTAATTACCAAAGCTGGTGAGGATGGGAACATAGATTGAAGTAAAGCTACCCTCTCGTCACAACTGTCCGACACAGTGCCCGCATTGCTGCACCTGGCTGGCAGTCAATCTCACAATCCCTTTTACCCTCATTGTGATTAAGACCTCCTCCACTTGGGATAATCCCTCAGCTGAAGGAAGCAAGGCGGAGAACAATGGTCTCAGACTTGGTGGCCACTGTGTGACCAGCCATCCACCTTCTCCAAGAAGGCTGAATACGTGCTCGAACTGCTGGGTGCATATGCACAGAAGCCTGAGTTTTCCTCAACCCTGCAATTCATTGAGGTGATCCCAGCTATGTCTAGTTGGTATCTCCCACCCATGCACCAGCTCTGGCTCCTCCCTCCCCCAGTGAGGTTATGTTGCATGTACAGAGAACATAGTTTCTGCCATCAAGGTCCAGAGTTGTGGGTTTGTGGGGTGGGTTTCTTGTAAACAAACGGACAAAAGCAGGATTTGAAACAGAACGGCACACATATTGATTCACTGCTAGAACTCTTCAATAACATCATCATCATCATCAGCAAGGTGAGGATGATCACATCACTGAATACAATAAGCTAGCTACAGTAATCTCCATAGGGAGCATTTAAATATATAGGCCAAATTTATTTAGCTTGGAGTAACAAGGTTTGTTGAAACAGAGGTCACACAGAGGTTCCACAAGAGAGTCTGTTTTGTAAGAGACCTGATTTAATAATGGACCATTTCAGTGTTTTGTTGCACAATCCTGCAATGAAATGTGTTAACAAACCAGGCATTTACAAAGAACCAAGCAGCCTTCAAAACATAAAAATTTTTTTTGAAAGCCGCTTATGCTTGGCAAAAAACCGTGATCAAAATATGGCGCACCCCAAGAACACTTACACGATGTGGTTTAACTGGTTTCCATTACATTGTTCGCATACTTTTTAAATTTGGACAGGTGAACAGACATAGAGGGCACATCAGCTCTTTGAACCTCTTTTTTTTCTCTGAATGATTTCATCCACAGTGCGGCCAGTTGCTTTACGAGAAGCGCAGCTATGAGAAGGCTCGCTGGGCGTGCATCACCGTGCGCGAGGAAACCTACGAACAGAGCATCTGCTACGGCTTCATGAGGCTGATGAGGTACATCTGTCAGCAGAACTCCACCGGTGAGTCCACCACACACTTCTGGTCTCAGAGGGAGGGAGGGAGTGGGTATATTTGCATTTGGTCATTTATCAGACACTGGTAGCAACTTACAAGTGAGGCTGAGAACAATCGAAGCATACAATAAAAGTTGGTGACCAAGTTTCTTAAAAAAAAAAAAAAAGGTAGCTATAGGACATAAATGTATATATATTTTTTTTTCTTCAAACTCTCAGGTGATTACCTGGGAATGAGCCTGCCCATCGTGACAATTATCCACACTGATGAGAACCAGTCTGTGATTTCCCACAATGTCACCGTGGCCTACTACCTCCCTGCCCACCACCAGGCCCAGCCTCCGCAGCCCACAGACAACGAAATAGTCATAGAGATCTGGCCCGCCACCGTGGTGTACACAAGGTGTGTAGAGCACAATAAGACACCAACAGGACTGCTCCTCACAGAAAGGGGAGCATTTGTGTTGCCTGTTGTCCCCCATGTTCAACCTGTTGCCCGTCAGAGAGAGACAGGTTGAAAGGTTAGAATTTCACGCCTTTCTCCCATCATCATCTTTCAGGCCTTTCACCGGACCCACCAACGAAGTGACCATCATCAATCAGCTCCACGCCATGGCTGAGGTTCTGGACTCGCCAGGTGTGTGTGTCAACGATTCCTTCATCGTGGCGGGCTACACCAACCCCGCTCACGTCAACCGCCAGAACGAGATCTGGTTCATGGAGCGGCGAAGAGAAGGAGAAACCGATGACCAGCCCTTGTCTGTCACAAACCCCAACAACTTTGCTTAACTGTGACCTTCCCTAACCAAAGCGCCATTGTAGCTGTGGAAGGATAAACTCCCTTACAGTTTCACTTTGTCAACACACTCCACACCAGTTGGAGATTTACATCCGTGATGAGAGTCTGCCCTTACCCTTCACCTGGTACAGGGTTCCCATACTTCTTCTTAGTGTAATCCTTCCCTGTAAAGCCACATAAAGGCTCTTTACCCGGCAGTCACCAGGCCAGTTTGAGCGTGTAGATGCCCTGGGAAAGTGCAGGTTTCAGCCCTGCATGTCACTGTCTTGGCTCTCTGTTGGCTTTATTCCCTTACCTTTCTCTCTGCGACATGAGGTGCAATGTTTGATTATGTGGGGGGGATAAGCACATAAACAAGAGAAACAAGTTTGTTTTCGCCTCCCATCAGAAGAGGTGGTTTTACCCATACCGTTGTCATTCTGCTGTACTTTACACTCAAAGCACACATACAGTTGATTTTGATGCTGTTTTGTACACGTTTTACTCATAGGAACACAGAAAACGCTTACTTGTCGTATTTGAAATACAACTGGAATATTTAGTGATAACACCAACTATGGATCAAGTGATCTACAGTAGTGGTGTTGTAGTATCTGTTCTGTGTGGGCCAGGAAGACGGCTCTTTCCCTGGCAAACATGGATCTGTAGCATATCTGCTAGTAAAGCAAAACAGCTTGACAAATGTTGCAACCTCTATCGAAAAGAAAGTCAACAGTATGAATTTATTAACGGAAGTGGGTGAAAAAACACACAAAACAAACCTCATTACTACAAACCAAAAGCTGTTCAATTCAGTAGTTTTTCGTTGCTGTACGACAATCAAGACATGCTGTATTTAATAGCTTTTGTTTTTCAAAAGTCAACGCATTCCTTGGTTTACACATATGGTAGGTTGCAAACCATTTAAACCTCTTTCTATCCACAACTTTTTGTGTCGATGTTTGTTGATATGTATGCACTACTGTGAACCGTAACTACCTACTAAATTACAACTGCCACTACAGTAGAAACGACTTAAAAAAAAACTTAAAGCACAGAGAAGATTGCTGATCTTATACATTTTCTTCAGTCCAAGAAATGTGTATAAACTCAACAAGTGGCAGTTAGGAAAATATTTTTTTATCTCCACTAATATTTTATGATCCAACAAACCAATGCAAACAACGAAGTACCATACTATTATGTCAATTATATTTTACAAAAACTATATAGAGGATATTACAGACTGACTACTGTTTGAATTTGCCGTCATGGTTAACAAATATGTTTGACTATATAAGAATGTCAGTGAAATCAATGCAACCATCCATCGGATGCACTTTGCCAAATCTCCACTGTGTGAAGACTTGTCATTACAAATATTTAACGACAACCAGCAATTCCAAGCCATATTATCCCTTTCTTCAGTAGATATGCAAATGTTGTTTAAAAATGTTTTTGTCAATATCAGCTCATGCTATCTTACGAATGAAATGCCAGGATCGGATGCTGGTCTTGATGCAATGTAGAAGAGACAGGAACATGTATGATGTAGATTTCAACACTGCAGGGATACGTTGATGCAGAAAATATAACCTGATATTCCTCTACTGGTAGTACTAATGCATTTAAAATTCACGCTGTTCAAATCCAAAAGACGACTCTGCATTTAACAGGCATATTCTAGATATGTTGTATGGACAAGTAGACACACAGATTCACTCATGGTGAATTTGGTTTAAACTGTGAAGCCTCGTTATTTGCTTAAATTCAGCAGCAAGAAAACAATGTGGCTTTCTTTGTTTTGTTCCAATGAAAGAAAATGCTTGTTTCCTTTTGGCAAATAAATGTGATATTGTATTGTGTATTTGCTTCGTCATTGTGTTATGAATGCATCACCACTATTTAAAAAAATAAAAATAAAATGTAACTATGTAGGTCTGGCACAACTAGTTTGTGCATGCTTTGCCAGATTTACTGGAGCATACCCTTCATGCTCATCTCTAAAAGTTCTGCAATAGCCAAATGCTTCAGATGATATAGACCCGGATATATCAAGAATAATCTAGCAATATTTTTGGAAATTCCCCATGTGTAAAAGATTTGTCTGAATTTCAGAGTGCTTACTAGCACAAAGTAATTAAGACTAACCCATTGTTAGAGAAACAATGCAACATTCCATATTGCAAATAAACTACTAAGCAGCACCCTGGGGAGACACACTGGGAAGTAGGGTGGTGGACCTTGTAAACATTTCTAGGATTTGGATCACAAACAAAATACACACAACAGCCGTCTCTCCGCTTCTTTGTTCTTTGGACATGTATAATATACGCTGTGGAGTAATATAGCCATGTCTCCTCCCGAAGTGACAGGAGTAGGACTCAGTTACTATGGTGACAGTAACACCATACATAGTAAGACACAATATACAGTGTGTCTTTCACTGTACAATATGGATTACTGCCCCAGAGGCAGGGTCCAAAAAGTACTTTTAGAATTGTGTTTTTACCTGCCAGAGCTCAAAAATGTACCAGCCAAGCAATTGTTTTAATATGACTTTTTTTTTTACCTACCAAATGTATCCGCCATTTGCTGGTGGCAGGTGTTAAATTTGGACCCTGCCCAGAGGAACATTACACAACAAGATACCACGTTTCCAAACCCTATCTGAACGCAATAAATAGTTAAAGGAGGGCCAAACGTTTAAAGCCTGTAATGTGGATGAATTAAAATAAGTCCATGAAATAAAACATTTCAAGGAAGTAACAAATAGCATTGGTATAGAATATCATCAACAATACATATCTAAGACTACAACCTAGCATGTGGACTGAATGTCAGATCTGTCACAGAGATGTTGAAATTACACCCCAAACCCCCGGCGTCCCTCTGGGAAAAAACAAAACCTGCCCGGCTGTGATGCCAGCGAACAAGGATAACAAGTACAGTGTATCCATGACAGAGTCAAGGCCATTAACACTTCTGACAACAGGCTATTATCCCACACTCTTCTAGGGTGTGCCATGTTGACTGAGGTCAAAAGAGCTGCCTTTCTTCATGTTTCATATGACATAGTAATAAACAGAGAAGAACAGAGGAGAAAGAAACAAAGACTAAACAAAGAATTTGTTCACTATTAGTATGAACTATTATCTTGTGTCTTTTGGATCGGCGACAAGTCCCAACTACAGTCAAGGCATTCCTGCCACCCAGTTAAAACAGGTTAGTGTGAGGTGGAACTGGGCAGCTACAGTTAGGTACAAATACAGGATGAAGGTTCCACTAATGACCCAAATAGCATCACAGAGATGGGTTCTCTAATGATGACTCGGTCTAGTTGAGTCACCCAAATAGCATCACAGAGATGGGTTCTCTAATGATGACTCGGTCTAGTCAAGTCCAGCCCAAAACCGGGACGCGTAGATTTACCGGACTCACGCCGCTTGCTGTATTTACCATGGAATCAAGCTATATTTACCCTGTGATCGTGTTTATTGACGGGGGGGATGCGAAACTTTGCATCGGAAAACCAAATATCTCGACGGATATTTGTCGGGACTCGGAAAACGGTCGCTTTGGAAAACCGGGACATTTTTGTGTCCGGACAGATAACCGGGACTCGGGACACCCAGCTTGAAACCGGGACGTCTGGTTACCCTAGTCTAGTTGACGAAAATTTTAACTAACAACCACCTTAGACGACACCTAGCATGTTAGGAGCACTTTGGGCCATGAACTTTTTCTAGCATTATTACAAGGTCAAATATGCTTGTTTTTACAAAAACGTGTTCTGCAGTTGCATTAATTGGCCACAAGGGGGAATCAAAGCACCAATAGAAAGGTCTGTGGTGCCATGAGGGAGCTATTGGGTGATATTGAAATAAAATTCACAATGCCATATTTCAAAACAAGCATATGCTTGTCTGAAAGCAAATTATTAAATTGTTGATGCAAATCGATTGCTGACATAATCCAATTGACGAGGGTTGCGGAAACAAAGAATTGCATCTAGAAGCAAGATGTTTAACATTCACTAAGAATTAAAAAGGAGCACCTACCTGCAGGTACCGCGCCTGGTGAGCGACGAGGGTCTCCCCCAGAGGAACCACCACCTTCTCCAGGCTGCGCTGGTGGGAGTGGGCCTTGATGTCAGGGCTCTCCTCCGAGCGCAGCTCGATGTGGGAGACGAGCAGGTTGGAGATCACCTGCTGCACCGACTGCAGGGAGGACAGAGTTGATGATGATGATGAGGATGATGATGAGGATGTCAGTGACATGACAGTGACAGACAGATTAGAAGACAGACAGGGTCGGGAAAACAGGGACAGAAAGACAATCAGACAGACTTGGACAGAGTGACACACCTACCTTGGAGTCTCCCCCAGGCGTGGCACTCAGAGCGAGGATACGGAACTTCTGCGTCTGAGAGCACAACTGCCTGACCACCTGGGAATCGATGGGGAAGCAAAACGAGGGCTGTGTGAAATCCAACTTCCGCTACCAGACACAGTATTCTCTCACAGCCGTCTTGTAGTGAAGACACGTACCTGACAGTAAGCTTGGTTGCCCAGTGCCTTGTGCGCCTCGTCGATTACCACACACTTAACCTGCAGCGCGGGACACGTGCCTCTGGACAAGTCGTTGACCATCACCTGGGGCGTGAGGAAGAACACACGCCTAGACTTCCACAGCTCCTGCCTCTGGCCTGCCGCAGTGCTCCCTGGGAAATGGAGTTTCACCATATATGGCATCTTCTCGTAAGTAGAAGAAATTGCAGAACAATAGGGACACAGGTGTCAAAAGTACCATGGTGTGTGTGGGTGTGTGTGTCAACAATCCTCATACCTGTCAATTCAGCCATGTGTGTCTGTGGGATTCCCATGACTTTATAACAGGCCTCAATTTGTTGCGCTACAAGGGGCTTGGTTGGGGCCATGAACACAATCTTCCCTGACGGGTACCAGCGATAGAAGTTGTACATGACCACAGCGGCTATAAACGTCTTTCCCAACCCAGTGGGCAGACATACTAGGGTGTTCTGGAACAAGGCAGCCTCCGATATCTTCAGCTGATATTCTCTGATGGGGTAGTTCGTAGGATAGATCCAAACTTTAGCCGACGAGCTGTTGAATCCAGGAAAGTCTGGATAGTGCTGTCCACTTGGAGAAAGTTGAGAGGGGGCAACGTCTTTAGTTGCACGTTTGTTGTCATCTTGGGCAACAGCGACATCCGTTTGCAGTGTCTTCTCAGCTTCGTAGACGGCAACTAGCAACAGGTCATCGTCTTCATCTTCATCAAGACCTAGAGCGTCCTCCATCCTTGCTTCTGTGTTTACCGACCCCGACCCCTGACCAATCTCACCCCATAGCGAACTGCGAGACGGTAAAGCTATTTCATTGAGCCGTGGCTGCTGTGTCTTTGCTGTCTCCACGGTGTTGTCTGTTTTACGCCGTTTAACAGTTTTCTTGGCATTGTCTTTCGGTGGAATAGGCTTGTTCTGAGGAACAGATGCACCCCACGTCTGGAACAACGTCCTTTGATTCGTACCACCACCACCACCACCACCACTCATGTTGGCTTGGTGCAGAATACAGCTGTGTGAGACTCCATGTGTGCTGCACACCGCGGCAAATCAAACGAAACGTAAATAAAGATGTACTTCCGCCTACGTCACTCCAGCTCTTCTTCCTGAAATACTTTTATTAAATTGACATGGACAATCAAAACTCTTTATTCATTACGTTTAAATGTTAATATAGCCCATTGGACATTTTTTATTTAACACGAAGCTTGGTGTGTGTATTTTATACAGTGTGCGATTGAGTTGCTGTCACAGCGTAACACCGGAAGAGATCAAGTTGACTTCCTGTAATACTAACGTGTTACCATGGTAATGCAGAGGAACGAGTTAGAGAAGATATTAACCCGTTTCCAGGTAATTCCTTTAAAATAGACATTTTAATAATTTTAATCGCATTAAACACGTTCTCCACACGACATTGGTATCGCATGGTCCTTTTGGTTTTCGTGCACTCGCTTCGTGTGGTGGTAATACATTAGCAGTTAGCTGCCAAACTACTTCAATTCAGGAATAGCTTGGTAAGTTTGGCATGAAAAGCATTAGTTGGCGTATTTTATTTAATACGCGATATTTGATTAGTTTGACCCATTGTAAGCTTAACAGGCGATCTCGAAACTACTGAATGACTCCGCTGTCCCTGCTGTCTTCCACAGGCGCGCGGCCGTGCTCACCTGTTGAGGAAAGAGGTCAGGCGTGCACGCGCAGACTTCGAAGACCATGTGAGAGAAATCGAAGGCAACTTAAACCATTTACAATGGAGAGATGCCATCGTTTCCATCCCCCACTTCACAGACACTGTATGTTTTAGATCAACAATCAGCCCTCTGGATTTTTCCTACACATTTCAGCTTACTGAATATTTCAAATGTTCCCATTTCTTCTCCACAGGATGGCCCCTTGCCAAGACACACTTCAAGCAACTCTGCGCCTACACCCAAACTACAGCGCCCTAAACTTCTATTGGAGAAAACAGAAGAAGAACAACATCAACAGGTGTTTCCAGAGAAAATAGAAGCAGAGAGAGATGGCTTGCGCTCCCAGAAACAGCCCCCTCTTCCCAGGGTGTGTTCTCCAGGTATCCATGCTGGAGGAAGGGATCAGAGACATGCTGACTGCAGTCGCTCACACCAGGACAGTAGGGGAAGCATAGGAGACTCCACCACATCCACAGTGTGGAGCACTGTAGAGCTGGACACGGGCTTCACTCCATCTCACAGAGGTGAGATGCTAACGTCCACTGGAGGGTCTGCCCTTCGTTATGAATGGTACCTTTTGATTGTGGATCCTTATTAGCTGATGTGGGGAGCAGGATAGTGTAGTGGTGGCTAGTAGGGTGTTATTACACTGCCAGCTGAACGGTACTAAGGTTCGAACCCCTCACCCCTACCTGCTACTTCATGACCGGTATCTGAATTCACTGGGAATTTCTTTGGATCTCCTGAATGATTAAATGGTGAAAAGTAAGTAGTAGATGGTCATGGTGGAACTATTTAATTTAGGGATAAGGTAAATAGTACCAATACCAAGTATTGGCTGCTGGAAACATTAAAAGGTTACGTTTAAGTTGCCTTCCTAAACAACAGCAGTGCAGTTTGATTCAGACTGCGGTGAATGCTCATTAATATTAGACACCAGTTGATGAAACTGCAGTGTCATCCATCACTTAGACATTCTCGGGCGGTGTGGGTGGTGAATGGACCAACTGTGTCTCTCTGACCGCTTGTCTTACAGTAAAGAGACACGGCACTTTCTGCTGTCTCATTGTTCATCCAGGGCCCCAGCAGCACTGCCTGGCCCAAGACGTTCCCCGGACACCAGAAGCCCTGCGTGCCCATAGAAACACCTTGTCTATGGAGCTGCTGTGGCTCCAACAGGCCGTCGCCAGCAGGAAAAAGGTAGAATAAACGATGATTAGTCATGTTTCCTGTGTGTGTATGTGTGTGTGTGTGTGTGTGTGAGCAGTGGCAGCTTGGGGAAAATACACTGTAGATTGATATAGGCTTATAGACTCCAATATTAAAGGCGTTATAAGTCATTGAAATGTAGATATTTATTTTGATATTTTTTATTAGTTTTTATTTTGAATTAACGTTTTCTTTTAATTCCTTATACCGGCTGTATCGTAACAAGCCCTTCAGTCCTATATTGTTGTGACATGTGTATTGTGTACCATCATAAGTTTGAAGTCAATAAAGAGTGCCCTTCAGAAACAATCAATGTAACAGACAAACAAACACTCTTCTAAGCCGTATATCAGAGCATGACCAGGACTGAGATAGCCTGTAAAGTAAAACCCTGTTGAACCTGCGCAAAAGAGCAAGCTCACTCCAAGAGTGTACCGTCATGGTCTACCTATCTGTCAAGCGGAAACCGTGGATCAAATAACGAATTACCGCCAGACGTCTTCTCGCAACACTGAGACACATGTTTATATGCGGAGGGCTTATTTAATTTTTCTCGCTGCTATCAGTTGTCAATGTGTCAGTGTATCAACTCACTGGCTGTACTCCTACTCAGCCATTTAATTACATCGGATATGAACTGGTTTGTTTTAATGCCTTGTACCCCACCCCTTCCTCTTCTCTGTGCAGTACTTGTCACTGAAACAGCGCCTGTCTGTGTCCTGACACAAGATGGAAACCAAGTCACCAGAACTACACATGATCATTTCTGAATTGCATATTGCTGTGTGCGTGTGTGTTTGTACAATAAAGATGCTGTTTTTATAAAAACCTGTATCTGACATATTTTTGCACAAAGGCTTGCATTTCATAATGAATTGAACATAACCTCTGTATCTATTGCTGCTATGAAACGCTGTCATATTTTCAACACAGCATATATTACATTGAGATGGTAATACTTCAGCTAAAAGTCAATGCTCTGTCATCCTAATCTTGTGCCCTAAATCTGTTTATCTCTCATTTGATGTGCATTTTAAATAAGCCTTCACAACTTGGAAGGTAAATTCTTTAAAAAATACAATATTGGACCTCCCTGTAGTCTTGTCTTTACATGGGTTTATTTATTTATTAAATCCATTATACAGATTTATTTCCTTTTTTACTTTAACACTTTAACATTTTTTCTAATAAACAAAAGCCCAAGGTTGTGTGATAGGTTTGTTATATCAGCAGTACGACACTTGGTTCACCTCTCTCTCTCTCTCTCTCTCTCTTGCTCACACACACACACACACTCTCTCTTTCTCTGTCTTGTCCTTTCTCTCCCTCTGGCTTTTGTTGTGGTTGCTGCCGCTGATGGTTTGGCCCACAAAGCCAGTCTTTGCTGGCCTTGCTGCCATGGCAACCAGGAAATACTCACAGTCGTCAGTGGAGTGGTGTGCGTCCGTGTGTATGTGTGTGTATTCGTGGGAGAAAGAGAGAGAGATTGACAGAGAGATAAGAGTGTGGCGTGTCCAGACAACAATAGGGAAAGAAAACAAGGAATCAATTTGACCTTTTTTGGGGGGATTTTGGATTCTATGGTTGATCTTTTGCCAGGTTGTACAGCGTCAATGTACGTGGTGGGTTACAGCTGGTGTGCCTCTACAGTTGTTTTATGTAGGATATAGTGGTAACATGCTAGGAGAATGTGTGTGTGTGTAATGGTCGATAAATGTGTCTCCTGTGTGTGTCTCCAGTGTGTGTGTGTGTGTGTGTGTGTGTGTGTGTGCATGTGTGTGTGGAGACTTGTGGGAGAAGACAAGAGAACTACAAAATTGCCTTTCTCAATGATTTGCGGCTGCCCATGTTTACAGAAGCGTCAGGCCCCCTCCCCGCCCCCGAGATGGCAGACGGCACCGGCGGATCCACGTCCCTCCTTCCCCCCGTGAAGAGCGTGGTGGTCTATAGGAACGGAGACCCCTTCTACTGCGGGCGGAGGTTCGTGGTCAACCAGCGACAGGTGGCAACCATGGAAGCCTTCCTGAACGAGGTGACCCAGAACATAGGGGCTCCGCTGGCCATCCGGAGCCTGTACACCCCCAGGCAGGGCCACAGGGTCAGCCACTTCCAGGACCTCCACACGGGAGGGCACTACGTCGCTGCGGGCTTTGAGCGCTTCAAGAAACTGGAGTGAGTATCTGGAAAAATATATTATATATATATATTGGACAATATTTTATGTTATCTTGTTATATGCAATCTTATTATATCTATTTTATATGTATGTGTGTTTAATTCTCCCTCCCACATATACTGTCTATTTAGTTTATTGCTCAATAAAGCTGTGATTACTGTAATGATCTCAGAATCCTAGAAGAGTGTGTTGTTTTGTCTGTTGTCTATCTTAACACCGATGGAATGTGTGTTGTGTTGTCACTGGTTACAAACAAGAAAAAACTTGTTCTTGCCCCTAAAAGTTGGCTGGCGTGAATAAAATGATTTTGTTGTTTACGTATATAGTTACCTGAACACGGGATCGAAAAAACCCCCGGTTGCACGTGAAGGAACTCAGGTGAGGTTTGATTTTCAATGTAAACTTTCGAGTGTTCATTTCCGACTTTAACGGAACAGTCCATAACTGATTAATCTCAGCCTAACCAGGAGGTATCAGCCTACTTGCTCAGGTGGGGGTCACTTTTTCTAGTTAATGCCTTCAACAAGTCACACATGACAATAACCTCTTTTGATAACCTCTACTATAATCAAACTTGTTTTTATACATATGTATTTAATAGCACTTGGATGGTCTGTTATGTTTTGTATTCGTGGATTAACCGCACAGTGTTTGACTCTGTGTGTGTGTGTGTGTGTGTGTGTGTGTGTGTGTGTGTGTGTGTGTGTGTGTGTGTGTGTGTGTGTGTGTGTGTGTCAGCGTGCACTGACTGGGTTGTCAGTCATATAAGCATTAAGATATTAGTAGGCTATTAAAAATAAAAACACTTTGAAGGCAGTCTTGAAACTTGAAACAATTCAAGCCATGTGTGGTTCCATGACACATGATATAAGTTATAGAGCGAAATAAAGTATTCAATTAATCAATAATCAAAACTCAGTTAATGATAGTATAGTAATAATCAAGTATAGTCATGAGTTAGTAGGCCTACTATGCCGAGAGGACAGCAGTGTGTGACATTATAAATGACAGTGTTGCCTGTCTGTTGCCCTACTGTTTCATACAAAGCTTTCCTACAAAGAATCAGACCATTTTTTTGTGTGTTCTTTTTTGACATTTGTTACTTTCTGATGGACTAAAAGCATGAGAGAGAGAGAGAGAGAGAGAGAGAGAGAGAGAGAGTAAACGAGTAAAATGCCTTTGCCTTTTGCGTGCGTGTGTGTGCGTGCATACGCGCGCGTATCCGTGCCCTAGCTCATAAGTGCATGCCGCTTATCCTGCGATGTGAAAGAAACAATACATCGACTCCTCCATGCAGTATTATTATAATCCGTGTACATGCCTGGGCAGGCCTAACAACCCAGCCCATCGTACCGACGGCCACTACAGCCCTCCTCTCTGCTTTGATGTACTGGAATTACCCAGCATGTGTTGATTCCCTCCAATGGAGACACTAATGACTGTGATTGTGTCTGTTTGGAGTTGGATGGTTTCACCGCAGCGCTCTGCAGGCGGGCGCGGTCTAGTGTCTACTTCACCGCCGTCAAGAGACTTCCTTTGTATGTAAAGACATGGCCAGCTACGCCGTGGAGTACGGCTCTCCCGATCGGACACAGTACACGGGAGGAGCTCATTGGAATAAGATTGGTGTGACGTGGTGTGTTTCCACCATGCGTGGAATAGGCTACTCATGTGCTCATGTATGCCAATTGAATAGCAAAATCTGAAATATGTAACGACCGTACATTTTAGATTTTTGTAAGTCACTGTTGTACAGGATCATTTAAATGACATCACCACTACTATTATAACTATTAAGTCTATAACATTATAATGTATATGATAATGTGTATAATGTCCCCTATAGGCAAGAATATACCAGAGGCCCAACGTCTCAGCCAAATGGAGAAAGTTCATACCGATACCTTGCATCATACAGTGAGTTCAGAAAACGACAACACACACACACACACACACACACACACATACACACACAGAAGGAGTTGAAGAGGAGATTTTGTGTCTTTGCAGTGTTTTCCGAAATGGTGACCTGCTGTGTCCGCCGTTCCGGTTCATCATCCCCCGCAGCATGCAGCAGGACCTGGAGCAGATCCTCAGCATGGTCACCGAGAAGGCCAGCCTGCGGACTGGGGCCGTGCGCAGGTCAGGGGTCCACACACACACGCACACACACACACGCGCGCACGTTCCACAAGTGCAGCTAGATACGCAGGGGGGATACAAGGGCTTTCTAACATATGCTGCTGTGCGCGTCACAGGTTGTGTTCTTTAGATGGAGCCACCGTGTCCATGGCGGAAGAACTGGAGACGGGCCGGTGCTACGTTGCCGTGGGAACCGAGAGGTTCCGGAAGCTTCCATACGTGGAGCTGTGGCTTTCCAAAGTGCAGAGGTAAAAACCACCATAGCGTGCATAAAGTGTCTATTGGGACATATTCTGTCACCATGTCACTAAATAAGAGAATTGGCCGAGAGTTTTAACAAAATAACTGTGACCAGAGGCCTGGAAAGATTAATACCGCTCGTAATTTGGTAGATAGAAAGAAAGAGAACTCTTACTGCTAAAAACATGCCTTCGAGCAAGGCAGTTAATAATTAATTTTGAGTGAAATAGCCCAGTCTTATAAATGACTTAGGGCTGGAGGGCTGGAACTTTCAAACATGATGATTTGTTTTTGTTATTGTTTTGTAGAAATAAACAGATGGGAAAAAGAGCTGAGGTAATTGTTGGTTTTCCATACTTTACTCAACACAACCCAATGTTACCATGTATGTTACAGTATTTTAGTTAAATCAATGTGTTACGTATTCAGATGAAACAAACATAAAGACAGGACATATTTTGTTGTGTTACTTTCAGATGATGAAGCCAGCAACTGGTCCTGAGGACCACTTCAGTGACTCCGCTCTCCTGGACTCCCCAGTGGTACGAAACCATCACTCACTATTTATGTTGTTCACCATTCGTTTTTTTGTAAATTTTTCCCATTTTTTGGGGTTTGTATTTCCAACAAAATCACAAACGATCACCTATTCGTGAGGTTAATTCTCTGCATTTGATTTCTAAGTTGAATTCTGAATTCTCCATCTTGTCATATTGTGTGTTTTTTAACCATCTTTAACGCAACAGGTGGACGGTCGCAGGGTGAAGTCTTCGGGGGACGAGACAACGGAGGCGGGAGCTCCACAAGCCAATCAGAGGAGGGAGGAGAGTAGCGTTTTCCCGCCCAGACCCATCAGGATCCATAGGAACCGGGGCCATCCCAGGGTCCGCAACGGACCAGGTACCCCCCCGGGAAACACACACACTTGTGCACACACACACGCTCACACTCACACGTTTACAGATACCAGTGCAAATTTCACTTTTCAGAGGCCAAGATAGAATGCCAAAAAACATTTTGTCATTCAAGTTTGATGGTTAAAATAAGAGCGAAAGTGTTAGGATTGGGTCTGTGTTTGTATTGGACAGCTGGCTGACGCCTGCCTCCTCCTTACAGAGCAGACCAGCAGCTTGTACAACAAGAAATTAGTGAGGAGGCGCAGGGAGGAGGTGCGAGGAGCCCAGGAGGTGCAGGACGACGAGAACACGCACACAGAGCTTCCTGTGGACCTGGTAACACTGAATCAGAATGTGATTTATTGCCAAGTTACCCATTCGAGGAATTTATCTCTGTATGTTGGTGCAAGGAGAAATACAAGTATTAAATAAAAAGATGAACAATATAAAATATAGTAGTATAAATATGTGTAAATATGTAAAATAAAGTATACAATTGTAAAAATATAGAGATGTGCAAATGGCGAACCCTGCCTTTCTCATAACTCTTCTCCATCTCCGTCTCCAGAGAGTAGCAGAAATAGTGGAGGATGAAGAGGAAAGCCATGATGCAGATGTTCACCCTCAGAACACAGAGAAGGTGAGCAAGTGACACCAAGGCATTCTTCTGGGCTTGTGTTATATTGAACATCCAATAATTCTCTTCTTCTACGTTTTTTTATCCTGGTAAATTAATTTTAAAAATCACAATAAGGGACACAGTGGGTTGATTAAAAAATTATTTCACCATTGTATTCAGGACAGAGGCTTGGGCTATTTAATACATTTCAGCATTATAATGCTAAATCTATTACAACAATATCCAAAAGCCTATAATCCAGCTGATAATTGCATTATGGCTATTTAATCTCAGCAAATAAATGGAAAGATGAGGACAGCAGATGGCCCACCAGAACACCCCAGACCCAGCACGCCCCAGAAAAGAGACTCCAGTATACAGTTTAGAAATGAAGCTCAACTATACCAGGTATCTGCACCACAAATGCAAGGCGGTGTGCATTCACTAAAAGGAGGAAAAGAAGAGTTGAATGAATTGGATGTATTGTCTTTGTGTAGAAGCACCCAGAGCTTAGGAAGAGTGACGTGAACAATACGCAGGCTCAGCAGCACAATGGCAGCCAGGTAAGTGTGCTGGCTGCTTTCTTGTTGTTTTGTATGTAAAAGCAAATAGGCTGACAAAGTCTCCTTTCTACGTGTAATAGATACTTTTTTCTATCATATTTGTCCTATTAAAATATATCTAATCAAATTAGCAGGGTTTAGGGGTGAAAATCAAATCCACAATGCACTTGTGGGTGCATTCTGTGGTGAGTGAGCATACGAGGGTCACTTGTACAAGTGCTATTCTGCTCTGCATAAAAGATTGATTAGATCGGACATCCTTCCTCTGCCGTCAGGCGGATCTCGGGCGAGAACAAGCGGCTGCCATTTCAAGGGTGTCTTCCTCCACGTCTCTGGGCTTGAGAGGTCGACCGGTCCAAGAGAAAAACGGGGGAGTTGAAGGAGACCGAACAAGTCCACAATCTCCAAACTCACCAAAGGTAAATTAAAAAAAGTCTTGTCACTACAACTACATTTCCAATATCAGTTATTTTTTGGCTTTTGTCATTGGCCTGCTTTAATTGTTGCCTCCCAACAGGTGTCTCTACCAAAGTCCCCGGCAGACATGACGGAAAAGTCCAAGGGACCAGTGACCGAAAATGGAGGTCACATCAACCAAATAACGACCTAACATGTACTGTGTAAATGACTCCGGAGTGTGAAGGGTCAGGCCTATTCCCACAGCCACCTACACTGGTTAATGAAGGTCCATTTCTGTTTATTCTGTGTGTGTGAAGAAGTATAGCTAAAACACAATGATGTATTATTATTTTTGTAGCTTAGAATATAAAATGTGACCATGCTGTGAGTGACGAGGCCGATGAGTGTGTGTTACGACTGTGATGCCGCTATTGTCTGGGAAATAGAGAGAGATGCTGAATATTCATCTGTATTACAGGAAGAGTGAGAGAGGCTTAGCTTTAGCGCTAACCCTCCATATTTTTGCATGAATAACACGTGTAAAAAAAATGTTTTATTGACGCAATATCTGCAACATATCAAGCTAAGTAGGCCTATCACACAAAAATAATATCATTTGTATCTTGCGTATTACACATTTGGTTGACACAGAACTGTGAAAATAAAATACAAAATGTATTAAAATCACGCTATAGTTCAAAATATATACACAACAAACTTGAATGACTGAATATATAATTAGAAAAACGCACATAGAAGGAAGAATGGCAAACATGCAATTTTTTTCCAAATAAAAAACAGCTATTCAGCAGGGCCCACAGGCCCAAAAGCAAAAATAATGATAAAATATATTGATATTTTATAATTTATTTATTTTCCCTTGCTTGTGTTTCGCTCTCACCACTAAAGGTCACAGATCACAGCAGACACAGGGCAGCCGCAGTAAAACCGCCCCCGTGAAACGGCCATGACAGTTTGTTGGTCCACGTTCAACCCTCACCTTATTTGTATGTGGTTTCTATAGCGCTTGTATAGATGCCAGTGAAGCAGTGGGGGCCGCTTAGTGCTCTGGAGTACAAGTTAACGAGCAGGGAATTCTATTCAGGGGCTGTAAATCTGCTTCAGCGCTGAAGTGAACCCTATGTGAACCTAGCTCTCACCCTATTTAACATGAAGAATGGGCCCGGGGTGTACCCTGGTCACAGTTGTTTGTTTTTTTTGTATTTCATCCAAATACTTTGCCAAAAACGATAAATTCCTTGATCCTTGTTACCTGGCGGTGCACCTACTCACTGGATAAGATACAGACATAAATTACTACAAACCCAGATGTATCCATCATGATCAAAGGGAGGATGCCTTTATTGGAGAGTGGTGGTATCTGCCTTGTTCTGTTCGCTGGCGACGGGTGTGTCACAGATGGAGCTTATGATGCACAAGGTGATGCCCACCATGGTGAGCAGCATTCCCCCCACGGCTCCTGGAGAGAGGAGGGGATATATGGTACGTTTATATCAACTCAAATCCAGAGGAGAGTCGAGGAAGAAGAGGCGCTATGACACAATAGAAGATATGTTGGATGTGGTTCCATCCGAAATTAATTAGTTGCTTTAGATCTACTTACTAGAGTGGTGTCAGTTTGAAATTGTGCTCAAGTGATTTTTGACTTTCCAGTAGGAGATTCATTTCAGATGGGCTTTAATGTAAAAGTGCAAATTTGGACCCCACTGTATGTTTGTTTTGCATTTAAAATACAGAGCACCTAGACTACATTAAAATAGCATAAGCCTATTGAATATAGCCTACATAAAGAGTACTGATTAAAATGTTTTCTCCTAAATGTAGCTGCAAAATATGTTCTTATAGTCTGCTGATCTTAAACCCAGTAACCAAAGGAAGCTAAAGAAACAGTGTGTGAAACGTACGTTTGCCTCCAAACTCTTCGCCAAGAATCTTTCCAGTAAGCACAGTTAAGAGGAAAGTGAGGGAGTTGGTCACAGGAACAGCTAGTGATAAATCTGGAAGGGCAGTGAGAACATTTCAATTTGGTTGCTTACAATGACATTACCGTGTTCACATAGTTGTGTCTTGTATGATAAGGAGAGGCATAGATAGTCTATAACTTCCAATACAAATCCAGAACAATAAAAGGTCAGACACACTCAGTGTCAACAGTGATCTCACCTGTGGTTGAAAGGGTGAAATAGTAAACCAACGAGCCCAGCTGGTTCAGGAGGAATGGGACCAAATACTTCACAAGAAAACATGTAGACATGTAATTAAATCAACTTAAATCGACCAGGCATGTTAAACACGCACATATGCTGTGATGAGCACCTGTGTGTACCTGGAGATTAAGGCACAGGAACTTGACTTCGGCCAACACTTGTAAAACCTTGTTGGTTCCTTTCACATTCTCTATTCCTTCAGTGCCCCTTTTCAGGAACGGGTTGGTGCAACCCCATAGTATCGCCACCAGCAAGAGGCACAGGGCCTCCCCTGAAACACATGCGTGCACACAGACCGTACACACATGCGTGAGTCAATGGATCACAACAAGGCCACTTCCATTGCTATACACACGTGTGTATAATACATAACAGATCTGCATCGTTTAAGCAAGAGACGAATTGCTGTCCTAAACGCTTGGACATGCACGATGATGACCACTACCAATCTCAAAAGGTGGAAATAGAAATATGATATTTTAGATAAATAATATACTCACCGACGGATACCATTGTTATGTAAACACGGAAATAGTTGCGTTCAAGTCACGCAGTTGAGTTCATCAATTGTGATTTCGCAGACGATACAAAATCAGCCATATAGTGACATTACATGCTTATACGTGTACCTTCGTATTACAAAAACGCGATAGTAACTTAAAATACATGTGATTTAGCTATTGCGTGAATATGTCATATGTATGACTCGACGACATCTTGAATGCAGCATTTCGATGTTTATACGTTGTAGTATTTAACAATACCAGCAGGTGGAGCCAGAGCTGCAATTCAGCAACACACCTGTTGTCATTTTTCTGTACACATTTCTGATTCCTTCTTGAGTTTCATAAACCTAAATATTGCTACATACATGTAAACCTTTACGGTACATTTTTTGAATTAATTTCATTTGGATAAATGCTTACCTGCAGGACATCACCAAAACAAATGCTCTAATATCTTCACACAATTTACTGAAATACCGGTGAAATGGTTTGGCATGCTTCTTATATTCATGATTACAGAGGGAAGTATTTCTCTCTCTGTAGACAAACAGTGCATCATACAACATTTCCAAAACAACTATAATTGATTTCATATTCATGTTTAATATATACAGGCGTAGTGCGTTCATTAACCTTCGGTCACATGTTGGGGTCATGCTAGTAAATAAGGCCCTTACACATTGAGCCTGTGAGGTCCTTCAAACAGAAATGTACACACCAAGGGTGATATTGCGAAACACATACACTCCAGTCATCTGCTGATTGCGTCATCAATCCTCCTTGGTACACAGACAGTTAGGAACTATTACGCCCTTTCATATTTCTGAACACTGACTGTAGTAAATAACAACTAACAAATAACATATGTTTATCTTTCAACAAAAAAAGGAGTCCCATTGACTTCATATGACTTCATGTCCAGTATATCCGCTGATGTCTGTGTGATTAGTGTTCCATGTTGTTCTTTTGTATGTTATGTTTTCCCAAATAGACGACACATTGCATCGTATTCCGTGTAATCGCTGCCAGTGGCTCAGTTGATAAATATCCCTCACGACACACAACACATTAATTTCCATAGCTTCATTTTTCCCACGGGATTCAGTCGGCCTGTATGTACTGGAGAATACAGGAAGCGCGCAAGCACACACAAACATAGTGCCGAGTGGACCTTGTGCATATTTACATGCTTTCCATCCTGCTGTACCACACTCGATTAAAAGTCCCTGTTGTCCTGCTGTGTGAGGCGTTATGTGTTCTCCAGCGGGTCATGTATGGTGACCACCGTAGAGCCGCTGTTGGTGCTGAACATCTCCACGTCGTTGTGCTGCGTGTCGCTCAGCTGTGCACGCGGGAAGCGGAAGCCGTTCTCCGACAGCGAGCTGGAGTGACGGCCGACGCTGCCGGACACCGAGGTAATCCCCAGGTTCCTCATGGCCGTGTTGCTCTGCTGGGTGACCGCTGTGGACATGGACATCTTCTGGCGGGATTTGGAGCCGCCGCTGGTCCCCAGCATTCTCGACACGTGGGTGTGCCTATTGGCGACCGGGGGGGAAGAGTTTTACTCGTTACGTATGCAGGCCTGCTAGTACCCTTCGCAAGAAGACATTCATGTGTGCGATTAAAAGGCATGCTAGGAACGCGTTGCTAGGGAACGGGTTTCTAGGCAGCGATCGACACATTTATCGTGATGACACTTAGTCACATTAATACAACTATGTTATTGTTATTATTATTGCATTATATATATTTATTTTAATTTTATTATACATACATGTGCATATACATAGTGTGACACTAATAGAAGTCTAGATAGTTTATACACACATACAGCTCTAATGAACCAGTGCACCAATAGGCTACTCTCGCTAATTATTGGGCCATGCACAGTGTGTGATGACAATGTGATTATTGGGAAGATGCCTTTATGAAAGGAATGCTGCTTGACCTGTTGTAGGTCTTCAAGATGAGGAGCAGAATGGCAAGAATGATTATCACCCCTAATACGATGACTGCCACCATCGCCCCGGAACCTGAGAGAGAGAGACACAGAGATAGAGAGAGAGAGACAGAGCGACAGAGAGATAGAGAGAGAGAGACAGAGACAGAGAAACATTAGCGATTTTAGCAAGAGATTTTACATTTTATGCCTTTCTCACTCACACACTCACAATATAATTAACCATTATGTGGTCTGTTGTTTCTGTGGTCTGTTGGATTCTCCATTGGTAAGGAGAACCCAGGAGCCTCCTTGAATACATGCAGAGCTCACCATACATATATGTGTGAGTGATTACTGCATTAACGGAATTCCTCTGAAGTCTACATGCTTCATGCTTTTGTTTGAAATCTGGACCCACCCATTTTAACTGAGTGAGAATGACAGCCTAAATGCCACTTCCATCAATGTGACATGCAAAATATTGTTATTGTTATTATTCAGAAAGTAGACCACACACACACACACACACACACACACACATGTACGCACACACACATGTACGCACACGCAGGCATGCACACACAACAGAAAGAAATATGCACCAATTAGACAAAACAAAGATGGTGTTTGTCATACAATCAAACAAGCAAAAAGACATATAAACTCTCTCTCACAAACACGCAAACCCACACGCACACACACACACACACACACACACACACACACACACACACACAGACACACACAGACACACACACACACACACTCTATGGCCTTACTTTGAATCAATATCTGTTCCTTGGACTTGGTTGTGTTGGACCCGGCAGTGGAGAAGCTGGTCCCAGGTGAGGTTGTCGGAGTTTGCATTTTTCAGCAATTGCCTGCAGATAGAAAAAAAAGCATACATTGAAGAGACATACTTCTGGTTTAAACAGAGCTCACACTTGCACAAGGGGAAGTTATGCAACATTTAGTAGCAACATTTAGTAGAATACAACAATTATACAATGAGGTGTGTGCCACTCTTCTCTTCTAAGGGATACAGAAACCTCAATAAAGACAAGTGTCGTGGACATCATCTTGTGAGAGTAAGACACTCGAAACCTCTTGTTCTAGCAAAGCAGTGTAGTGGATTTAATTCAGCTGAATGAGAGAGAGCACACACACACACACACACACAGCCATCAGGAGCATGTCTCACCACTCTTTGAAGCTACTCTTCAGATGGTGGTCTTTTAAAGATCACATCGGGTCACCCTGCAGTAAGGGATGTCGACATGCATTCAACATTGATTGTGTGCCCTGTTGTCTTTTAGTGTTGATTCATTGTACAGCACCTTGATCAACCAACTGTTGTTTATAAGCGTGCTGTATAGATCAACTTGAACTTGAACATTAAAGCAATTCAGGACGACCGAGATAACATACTGTGAGAATGGTAAAGTACATGTTACATTGTGACAAAGACTTACTTAAGTTAAGACAAGCACAAATACTAACTTTTCCACCACACAGGCATGAAGGGAAGAACCAAGACACGTAGAGAGGTTAGGCGTCAAGGTTGAAATGGAAGTTAAATGTGTTAGAAACACACAGTAGTCAGTGTGTTTGGGTTTCACTCGTTTGGCTCCACTCCCTTATTCCCCAAAACACTCTCTAGTGTCTGAAATGGTGTCTGATCTGACAGCTAGTGGTCTCTCTCTCTCGCTCTCTCTCTCTCTCTCTCACACACACACTCTCAGACACAGAGTATTATCATTGCATTCTAATGATGACAAATGTCAATATGGATCATTCGTTTTTGTTTGTTTGTCATTTTTAGTTTCAGATTGTACTTATTATTCAAACATACGATACATTGGGAGAACCATTAATCATTAACTGAAAACATAGCTACGGTAATGCAATATATAAGGGACATATTTTTTATTTTTTGGCCAAGTCCCATGTCTTTAAAAGCACATAAAAAATTAAAATGACAAAAAATGACGAATGACAAACGACAATGACGAAATGAAATAGAAGCGAACAAACGAAGGCCAATTAAACAGTAAAATCGTGATAAATTGTAGGGCAATTATGCTTCCTCTTTGTTGCAGTTTCTCTCACAATGGGCATAAGCAGGCATTGACGCTCCAATATGCAGTAGTGGGCAGGAACTCAGTCCTTCTGGGTTTTGGATGGTTTCTGGCAGGTATCCCAAAGAAAGTACATTACTGGGTTATCTGTCATGGGTTGAAAGTCTAGGAAAGCTAGGACTGATGTGGCAAATACTAAAAGATTAACTTCTTTGTTTGTTTTAAAAGATTATGCTGTTTTCGAAACCTTTGTGACCCAATAGGCTTTGAGAAAACAAAGTATAACACAATTTTGACAGTTAATGTAGCGCAAAATGAAGGATTTTGGACAAGGCCTTATTATTAACCAATTTTACACTAAATGTTGGTGTGTTGGGTGAGGGTTAGGAGGATTGTGTTGAATTTGATTAGTCGATCTGATATTGAACCCAGTGGTTGAAGATACAACAAGTTTCATCTTAGGTCTTCTTGGGTAGAATACACGTCATGGAACAGGAAATTAAACAGGGCTTAGATTGTCATATAAAAGATGACTCAGAAACTGTACTTTCTGAGTCAGACAGAGTTTCCTAAAGCAGGATTCCTCATCAGATATCTAGGGTTTCAACAGGTCACACACAATACATGTAACTATTAAAATGTGTTTTCTTTGCTTTTGCATTGAGTTTAAGGTATGTCAAATAGTAATCTTGAAATGGATGCCTTGGAATCAAAATTATTACGAATTCTTATTACCTATTCCAATATATGATACAGCTGAAGTTGGTTTGTGTTTAAGTAATAACACAAATGAGGGACATTGTCATTAGGTTGTCCTTACATTGCTCACCTTACAACAAGCGGTTCCCTTGTTCCGTGAAACAGTAAAGGGGTAAAGGACACAGTTAAATGAGGCGCTTCATAAAATAACCCAATTTGCATTCTCTAATGTCTGAATCCCCCGGTACACCGAAGAGCAGCTCTAGTACAGTTGCAACTGTATGAGTGACACACACACACACACACACACGGACACACACACTTTCTCTGTTGTCGTCTTGATGTGAGCTGGGGGGTTTCCCGTCCACTCGAGCCATCCATGTCCAACGCGACCTCACTGACACACAAACAATAAAAGACTTAAGCGATTTA